>JANBPK010000859.1:0-133909 GCA_027579435.1 Candolleomyces eurysporus | reverse complement strand
AGCCACTCCAGCTCGTCACCAAGGTCCGGTCAATCACACCCTCAGGCTTCGCGCGACCCCGTCCACGAGATAGGCGCACAGGCTGCCCGCGAGATCGTACCTTGGCCAGCATCTCGGGCAGAAGCAGTGTCGAGTGCAGACAGCCYTGACACTCGCCTCTTCCAGCGGACCCACCGTCGACGTGTCGGTATCGTCACTGCTCCATTGGATCCTCCTTGACCTTCGGAGGTTAACTGGTGTAGGATCAAGTGTTCGAATTAATCGCTATTTACAGCCAAATTCATGACATCCATGATTTGGACTCCAAGTCGTTCCGAAAATCATCACAGACGCGCTTCTTTGTCCCACTCGGAGATCGGTGTGTGACTTCACCTCTATTCCTTCATTAAAGCATATTCTGATGCTCAGAATTTGATCAGACAGGCGCAGCTCTTTCGCCACCGGTCAATATCGCGGCCTTCGCCCATCGATTCCTCAGACTAAGAGAAGCCTTCCTTTAGTCTTCATGCTCTTTCTTAGACACCTTATTCTCATACAGTCGGCCGTCTCTTCCCCGGACCTTTACATCAGCATGACGTCCCACGTCTGCGAGGCTCTACATGCCCAGAGATCCGAGGGGGNTAGCGAAAGAGGTCATGCATAGGCTCTCCATCGAGACCACGATCTGGCTTGCTTTGAGCAAGAGCACCTGCATCTCAATGTTGGCGGTAACCATATGACGTACACGTTGTTTCCCCGTTTCATCTCCTAGCCCGAGTACCGTATCAATTTTTATCGGTGCAAAGCCAAGCCTACCATGCAAGGTAAGTAGCTATCAAGAGACTTGCAATTCATATCAACAGGCTAACCCTTAAGCACGCCTAGATCCATATCGTCTAGTCTTTCCGAGGTACTGGCGGAATCATGGATTTTATACGCTTGACGCCGTCACACAGCCGGTCATCCACTGTTTGGCAGTTTACCCTTATGCTCATCCTCASGTTCCAGGAATCTGCAATCGTGCTCCAAGCTCTATCGAAATGCTCTCTGCACGGCTTCCATTCCCCCATTTCTCCAGGGTGCGGGCANCCCCGCCTTGAGATTCTTCYTTGAAGGCGATGACGCTTCTTTCTCCCACTGCGAACGACCCTCTTCGGGCCTGGCTTCCTGCCACAAACGTATGTCCCTGCCAATGCTTCCAAGGAGATAACAGGCCCTGCTTCTTTCCGTTGTGACAGAAATTCTTTCTTTCTCCGCAAACATGATCAGAAACCGGACAGATCATTGTGAAGCAGGATCTAATCTGGGCGTGTTCTCCTTGGAATGGATGGATGGTTGGATGACGGCAGGGTACGATGTTCTTCAGACCCCTCCATCTCTCCGGCTCTCAAATCTTACCTGACAGAGGGAAGGCTTCTTATCATGCTCTGTTGTCTATTCGCCTATTCCAGCTATCTCGGTGTTAGGCGTCTGTCTGTCTACCTCAGTTGCGGACTGTCCTTCAGCGTTCCTAGGTTTCACTCCCCCGACTGATCCTCCGTCCCTGCTTTGTGGCGCCGGTGATGCTCGATGGTTGATCTTGTTTCTGCATATTATGAGAGGGCGCCACCATGATTTGTTTAACCATCATAACATGAAATATCCACCCTCCCGTTGGCTACGGACCTAGGGCATTGCGGGCATTACGGCCAAGCACACTTCCACAGTGACAGAGATCAGGACCTGGGAACCCGAAAAGAAGTTGAGTAAAACTCGAGTAACTAGATGCCACAAAGAACTTGGTGCGTTTTCTGCGTCCCTGCTCAGAAGAACTTTTTGCACTGAACAGGATTGCGTCGTGTGAACCGAAGGAATTCCTCGGTGGGTGGGGTATGATAAGATATGGATATGGATATGTTTCATCCCACCTATCTACCCATGTTGCGTCTCGTTCGGTCAGATCGACATACGTGCTCGGGTTCTCGAATTCTCTTAGCTCTCAGAAGAAGAGCGGGGCTCTGACGGAACTTTAATATTATCCGACTTCGTCGTTTGTTTTCTAACTACGCACCGCAGAGAGAAGTAGAAGAAGGAGATCTTCCGCATTTTCGCCCTCCTCGCTGGCTGCTTTCATGGATTGTGACAAGACACGGATTTTGGAAGCCTATCCACCTGACGTCAAGTGATTCGGGTTTCACCTCATTCGTGTTACATACTCGCAGCTTTCTCGCTCGCCCCGACCCACTTCACGTCCTGCAGCTGGGGATGTCGCTTCCATTCCGGTCTCTCCTCCGCTRCCCTTRACGGGAATCCATCGGACGTAAGCCAAGCACRCCCTTCCTTGCCCATTACACCACTGCACTCCAGTCACTCTTTCTCCCATGCTCATAGCTGTCCCCGTGGACATGATAGAAAACTGATTGTGGCACTTACAGACACCGCGGTCGGTCGGTCACAGTGTTTCTGCCTGTCCCGGGTTTGCTATTCAATTTTTCGAAAAGAAGGAGAAAAAAAGAAAAAMCTCCCTCGCTCGTCTTCTCAGAGTCCGACAGACGACATAATCTGGCGAAACCTCGATTTTTTTTTTTCTAATTTACGTTGGGGTGCCGCTGTACCTTGTTCCAATCTCCGTTCATGTCCGATGATGTAGTATCAGATAAAGGGGTTCTATTGGATTTGCATTRCAACAGGTACCAGGAGATGAGCTGAAGATGACGTTGGTGAAAGCGTCACCGGGAAAATAGGCACGGTGAGGTTTGTCGCTTGGTTGATCTTCGGTTTTTTCTCTTCACTTTCGATCTTAATAGGGACAGGGCGAGTGAAATTTGGCTATACTGTTCTTTCGCGAAACGACAACCGATTCTTAACATTTTTGTGAAGCCTGAAGCGTAARGTTCACCCGGTGTCAGAGGCAAAACTAAGGTTTCCGTGGGCTGGRGRCTCAGAATTTTACGARATGGCCTAGTGACCCATCCTCGGCTGCACCAGCCCTAGCACGTCCCAAATGACACTCGTAASKTGAAKACNGACGGAGGTTGGCTTATTCCCAGTGAGTTCCAGGGTAGTATACTTGTATCTCACTCGGTACTCCGCTGTACACTCCATGAGACGAGCGGGAGGAGCTCTTTGACAGCGAAGTTTCCTATCGCTTATGGCTCCATTGCTGTTTTAGGCCAGAGATGATTAAACATTAGTCGTTTTGGCTGTCTTTACCCACATCATGGCAATATTGACGTTGTTGTAACGTTTTCCCCGATGCGACTCGGATGTCGATTCGGACACAGCTTCCACCGGTCCTGGTACATATACGACTTTGACTTGAGTCTGACAGACGCGGAAAGAATCCCATGCCGACAAGGTGGCATAAGTGCTGACATTCCNAGGGAGGCGTGAGCGACGGCGACTAGTGTCGAGTGGCAGCAGTAAGTTGTACAACGGAGGTTTTGGCTGCGAGGTTCACCGCCTCGCTGCAGCCTGAACGGCCATCTGCTTTCCACTGTTCTCGCGGCCCGGCAAACGAAACTGACGTGCGCCTTTTCCCATTCTCTCTTGGAATTCGAACTATTAAATTGGGAAGGGGCACCTATACACTTACGAGATACTGGCGCGGAGTCTATTGAAAGCAGGCAAGCACTTGGACGCAGCCTCCTTCCCTGAATTGGTATGTTGCCCAGTGGGTCCCTCGGCTTCGTGCTGTGACACCTTACAAACATTCTCGTATTGAATACGTACACTTCCAGGAAACGGAGTCAGATGTTTAANTGGTAGTGGTGGTTTCGTATTCAATTGGGGTCAGCTGCAGCAGACCCCTTCGGTGGTTTTGTTCCCATCGATGGTCAGTTTCACGGCCGGCCAAATGACCGCCACACCCTTTTTTCCCTMAGGATTATGACTCTAGGTTACGCTGGGAAACCTCCTGTTTGGCATTGSACTAGACGGAGCACTCTCAGATTTCTTGTCGCTCGTTAAATCCACTCGGGGGCGGTGATATGGGCGCTTCTACAGCGAAGCTTGGCCGGCTCTATGGCCCGCGTAATACGGCTGGAATGTGACGCCCAGAAAATACTGCACGGTAGAAAAAATGTTATGCGCCCAACCTCGTGCTGGGACTGACCAGCCTTCTTGCCTTCTCTGTCAAGTGAAGGGAAAGCTTCTGGATGTTAACCAGGTCGTTCGGTTCTCACTTGACCCCATGATTGCCCCGTGTTTTCGGTTATCGAAACTATCACATTCTTTTTCTTTATCCAGACCCGTTTCTGACCCAGTATGGGTGAGGCTGAACGCTTCTTGTGTTGAATGCACGTCTTCTGCCCCTAGTCGCCGATACCCTACCAACCTGGATTGAATAGAGATGGCTATAGGTTCATCCATTCCACTTGCCATTTACACTAACGTGTCCAGACACCATCGTCCACGTTTCTAGATACCCTTTGGCGAAAAAACCTCCGTTGCGGTTTGGTTTGAGAGGCATTTAGAGCCCGTCGACAGAGATTGGATGCGATTGGGTGCGTGTAAAGTCGTATCTTGTTCTCATACCCAATGAGTGCCAGTCCCCTTGCATTGAAGGTCCCTGAACGAGGTGATTTCTCCATTCTGACTTTCGACCGTACCAAACTTGATCCACTGAGATTCGGTCGCCACTGGCCACCGCCTCCGAGTGGTCTCGCTGGTTTTCACTCTCCGCGAGCTAATTGGTTTACGAATATACAGCGCCCGTGTACCTGCTTTCTAATTCTATGAATACAGTGGGTTGCCCTGAACCNACCCCCATTTTACTAGGCCCAAAATGTCGAAACCCCGGTGTGCTATACATACCCCACAGTTAATTATGGTGTACACAGTGCACTCGGGACCAGGTGCGGCAGCGCGTTTTCCGCCTCCCCATTCGATCATGTAATGCACGACAGGTTCAATGAATGAATAGAGAAGTGTACACATTCCTCAATGCGGATAGTAGATATGTCAACAGCCTCACGAGAATTCAATGCTGTAGATGTGTAGAGACGATCCTGCCTTTTGGGACGGGACTCCCATATCAGTCGGACCTCGTGAGGACGCGCACTGAATCCGTCCCGCAGATCATTGCCCCATACTGCTAGGTCAGCCTGTCAATGCGGAGCCGTCAGAGCATAGTAGCCAACTTCATTTCGTGGCGAAATGAATGAAACCTGGGCAGGGAAGTCAAAGATGTTTACCCAGTGTCGTAAACCGTATCTTCTCCGTAACCGGATGGGAACCCCATCTTGCGGTAGGTACGTTAAAGGTACCCTACCACGTCGTGGTGTTCTTAGTAGCTGGCTTAGCCTTCGCCTTCCTAGAGTAGATTCTACGGGATGTGAGCCACGGATTTAACCAAAGCTTATACCCTCTTCGTTTCTAGTCTGGAAGTCTAGAAGGGCCCCCCCCGGTAATGAGACCCTGAGGGGGTGGAAGGCGATGCAGAACGGCATTCATTGTTTTGTCATGAGACAATATGAGCGACTCAGGTAGGTGGAGAAGCTGACTAGCGGGCCGAAGGAATCTTCAGAGGCTGGATTGGGTAGGTAATGTTGATTGAAAACAGGGTACGAACGTACAATTGATTTCAAACGGCAGATACGGTATTGAAGTCTCAAGAGAGTGCCTATGCGCACGTTCCTATCCCAAGACGCCAGGCGGAGGACGGATTTCCCCCAGAGACGTGACCTGGCTAATTCAAGCCAGTGGGTCTTACCATAGATAGCCCACAACACGGACAGGTCGTATCCAAGCGGTACTGCGTAGAAGATGAGACGATGCTTATGATGAGGTAGAGAAGGAGACTCACTATGGTACAACTGGTATCCTGCGTCAGTGATGTATGTTTATACCTGTAGCCTAACTCGGGGCTTGCTTCAATTTCTTGTTCTTCTTCGGGCGTTCGCGACTTGATTCAGCCGTAGTATTGGCCTCTCGCTTCCTCTTGGGCTTGGGTTCACGAGCAGATGCTGGAGCGTCAACGCCAGCCGGTTTCAAGAAACCAGTCGTGCCCCCTGGCACGGGTGCCCCGGCAGAGGTTTCATCAGACGATTTTTGGACGGATCGCAGATCTGATCCAACACCTCCGGACTCGAAAACCATATCTTTTGCAGATTTTTTAGGCTTCGAGGATTTCTCTAGCTGATCGAAACCTCGAAGGAAACCGCCAGATTTGCCAGAGATAGCCACAGGTCGGGGATGGATCTTTCGGCCATTTGTGTGCTCAGGCGACTCGACCGGCGTTCCAGAATTTTCTGTGGTAGTTTCTTCTGACGTCTGTGGAGAGAGTCTGTACGACGCATACTGAAGAAGCTGACAACTCACTTTCACACCTTCGAGCTCCTTTCCATGTTTCCCAAAAACCCTGCGACCTTTGACCTGAGAGCTAGAGCCAGAGCTAGACGGTGCAGCATCGTCATCCGCTTGGAATAGGAATGGCAGATAAGATTCTTCGTGGACATCAGAGTCTCTGCATACTGCTGGTCAGCGTATATCGGATTCCCGAGGATGAATGATGATCCATACCTTGACTTGGAGGTGCTCGTCAGCCCCCACGCATCGCGGACGGCCTGAGGAACTTCCCATTGACCATCATCTTTGATTTCAGCCTTGGGAAGCTCTGCGGCTTGTATTTGCTGAGCCCTGAGCGCATTCTGCATGAATCTTAGGTTCATGGTCCCAGTACTGAGAGTCTTTCCGGAGGCCATGAGGGAGGAGCTCTGTGACAGATGGTTGGAGAGTATATGCGATACCAGTCAGTGGCTGGCGAATTTCAGTTTGGAGTGAATAAAAGACGTTTTACGCCGTTCTGGTGGCACAGTGAGGCCGAGGTTGGGAGATGAGAGTTGGATGAGAGCAGAAATAATTTCACGTCCCGCCGTGTTCGAACTCCCTTAGGTAGTGGGAAAGCTCATGAATAATCATGATTACGGCCGTGCGTTGCTTGGGTTCGAGTCCCATCGATGGTTACTTTTTATTTTTGTACTGAAATCCAGTTTTGGACTGGTAACCAGCTGGAAGTCCACCGTTTTTTGNAGCGTGGACAGAAAGACTTCCTCTCGAGGAGAATGTTTTAGAGACTACTAGTGAACGTCGCTGTCACCTTTTCCAGCCAAGCGGAGTTCCAATTCTTCACTCAAGGGAGCGGCTCCAAGGTCAAACCGAAGTTCTCAAACTTCAACATTTACGTGCCGAGTGTAGTGCTAATTCACGACAACCGGTATTTCTCTTTTTTTCCCCTTTGACGTTCGGAGAGCTCATCTCGTTTTCATAGTGGCGAGCAAAGGTTCAGCTTTCCGTTCAGCGACATCTGTATGAGGCCGACCCTATCGTCAGTCATGGAACCATCTGCTGCCAATGCGTCAGAAAAGGCTCAAAAGGCGGTGGACGAACGTATCTCTCAGATCAAAACCGAAATACATGCACTGGAGATCGAAATACGAAGCCTAAACAGTCACCGAAACTCTTTTTCTCCCGCCGGGTCTTTACCTGCAGAGCTGCTTTGCAGGATCTTTCTCACCCTGAGACAGCTTTGCGGCGAGGCCGAAAACGCCTTGGTCTGGCTCTGCGCAACTCACGTTTGCCGATTCTGGCGAGAAGTCTCTTTGGAGTCTGCAGAGCTCTGGTCCAGCATACCCGTCAATGTCGCCCCATCCCTCGCGGAAGTTGTGCTCCAACGCGCCGGAACTTCTGTTCCGCTATCACTGAAGCATGTCTTCTACAAGGGAAAGGAAACGACGGACAATCCGGGGGACGTGCATCGGTGGTGCGCAGTCGTCTCGAAACAAATAGAACGATTGACGTCGATCGAGCTGTTCGATGAAGCCAGCAATGCGTACGGATCCCGAATGGAGCGGATACTTTTTGGACTTCCTGGAGTTGGGAAGTATCTCCGAAAACTCGTTTTGCACGTACCCCCTAGTCCGTTGGACTACCAGCTGTACCCATTTCATACCACGCGAATCTTCCCCCCAAGCATGAGCTATGCACCAGCGCTCAAACATCTCGACATCTCTCATTATCAAGTCCCACTCGGAATATTATCTTCGGCTACTGGGCTGACGTATCTGCGCCTCGAAAACCAACCTGGGACGATTCGCTCATCGCCCGAACGTTTCTTGGAATATCTGGGAAAGCTGTCACAGCTAGAGCATTTAGAGCTTTTGTTCTCCTTCCCTGGACTCTCGAAGAAGACAGACACCGACATCTCTTTCACGATTCATCTTCGGAATCTTCGAACTCTCCGGCTTCAGGACGAGAGAGAAACAATCCAGCACTGTCTTTCGGTGATCCGGATTCCAAACGTTTCGCTGGTCGACCTAAAGCTTGAAGGTAGATCGTCAAGCACCGATGAGATGTTTGTTGCTCTCGGACAGGCCTGGAGCACGCCGTCGTCGGGAGAAGGCGTTACTAATCAACCTCGAAAATCACTTCAGGAGCTCCGACTATCCTTCGTTGACGTTGGTTTCTACGGATCCCAACTCCTGTGCCGGTTCAAATCTTCTTCTGGACCCGAGTCCCTATCCCATTCAAGCCATCCAAGTCTGAAAATCACGTACAAGCACCCTTGCTTGCACTGGGATTCTCTCCTAGCATCGGTCCATCACCATTTCGACGCAGGGTCTGTTCGATCTTTTCATGTCGAAGGAGATCCTCGCTTGGCTAAGCGTAGCTGGAAACTCCTTGGTTCGCTACCCAAACTCGAGGAAATTTCGATCCGCAAGACCAAAATGCACAAGTTCATCCGGGCTTTGGAAACGGAGGCGGACGTTTCGATCCGGGTCCTGAAGGAATTTCTTTCCCGTCGTCGAGTTGAAGAGTTTGGGAATTATGTCAACGAGGAGGAAGAAGTGGAACAGAAAGACAAAATGGAAGCAGGAGATGCGGCTATTCGGCGGGGGGCTCCGCACTTTTTTGCTTTGCGCACGATCCTCTGCTGCGAGGTCGATTTCGACGAGCCGGAGGAGGAGGATCCAGAACAAGGAATTCTTGGACGTTTGGTGGACGCTTTAGGAGAACGACCGCTTCGATTCAGCCCCGAGCGACTGGAGATACGTGACTGTACCAACTTCTTCGACGAGGATCTCGATCTTTTCGAGGTTTGTGAAGGACTGGAGGTTGTTTGGGATGGTATTGAGGTGAAACGAGACTCAATGTCATGGGAATCAGGGTCTTACTACTCTGACGACTCCGAGGATACTTGGTGGGACTAACAGGCAAGGCGATAGCTTGGGCGAGAGTGGGAAAGATCTGACATGGCCTTTGCTCCCCTAGAGCGCGACAAAACCTTACACTTATTGCCAGTAATAGAATAGCTCTTCGTTCATGTGGTCGTGTTATTCGCGCTCTTGTTTCCTACTTTGCTAAGATAAAAGGATAATTTCATATTGTTGACCCAGTGTATATGAATCTAAACTGTGCTCTTTGCTGAAGGCTGATCTGACTCACAACCAGTCGGAAACTGATATGTCAGCGCTCAAATCAAATCTTTGTCATGTTCCTAAGCTTTTCCTCCACCGTCGTCAAACATCCGCCTTTGCCCCCATGAACCAGTCATCGGAGACTCTATCCCATCTATTCACCAGCAACATCCCACCACGCCGTTTCGAAGTGACATCGATCCAAGATAAAATTGACCAGCTCAACAAAGCTATCGACGACCTTCAGATCCAGCTGCAGAAGCTCGAGCAGGAGCGTCAAGCATGCCAAGGAGTCCTCTCTCCCTTACGCCGAATGCCCCTTGAAATTCTAGGGGTAATATTCAGCTTCGCACTCTCTCACGAGAATGCCGAGGAAAGTAGCAGAGGTGAAAACCTCATCAGGCTCTGCCTCGTGAGCAGAAAATGGCGCGATGCAGCTTTAGAGGCGTATTGGCTCTGGGGAGACCTTGATGTGTCTCCTCATCTCCCTTGGACTCCTCGACTGTTCGAGAAAATTAATTTCTGGTTGAGCCGTTCAAAAGGTTCCCAGAAGAGCCTCAGGCTCTATGCCCCCGACCACGGCGATCCTTGCACTACTCCCAATGAATGCCCAGTATCCAATCCACACGGCCCCCTTGCATCACTTCTGGCAGGCGGGCCTATCCTCCGGAAACTTTTTCTCTATTGCCCCGGCGAACAATGCTTTCGAAACCTCGCAACTACGATGGAGCATATAAAGAAGGGAACGCCGACCCCATGGGATTCGTTACGGTTGTTGGAATTGGAGTTTGGTGAATGGAGCTACTGGCCAGGCTCCTTTGATCCCGACGAGGAAACGGACGACGCGAACGATACCTTCAAGCACCTACCGCCAGCAGTTACTTCCTTCGATCTGCGTCTACCTGACTTGGAAGGTCTTAGGCATCGGCCCACAGCATGTTTGCGAATCCCGGAACCATACATTCATCGTTTCACCACTCTCAGGCTCGAGCTCAACTGGGAGGCCACTGCGGCCTTGAAGGTTTTAGAAGAGTGCGTGGACCTTGAAACCCTGATCTTCGACTTCAGGCGAGACTGTTTCGAATGTAAAGAGATCCCCTATACCAATCGACTTCGACGCGATGGAATCCTCCTCCCCAAACTCCGCACCCTTCGACTGGAGCACGCATCAGTATGTGATGACTTTTTGCGATTCCTCAGGACTCCGTCACTCTCCGAACTCGACCTGAGCTTCGAGCCAATGATGAACACCTTCGATGAAGGTCAAGCAGACGAAGCGCCAGCCGAATTTGGCTCTGACCTTGTCTCCTTCATACAAAGATCCCAATGTGCACTGCGCCGCTTTCGGATTCACTACCTCAGCTTCCAAGTGAACTACGATAAATCTATACTTGACACTATCCTTTCGTGTCTCCCTTCCCTAACTCACCTGACACTCGATACGGTCACGTTCGATGGTGAAGACTTTTGGCTCCTCGAACAGATGCGACAGGACCCACTGCCCAACCTAGAAGTCTTCGAGCTACTCAACGTCCCTTATTTCGTTCCATTTTTCGACCCCAGCTACATTGCCGGCTTCATCGATGCAAGGTATCCAGACAAGCAATCAAGCGAGGACTCTCTACGAAAATTTGTTCTGACTTATCCAAAGCCTGTTGAACCTCATGAACATCCGGTGCATGAGCTCGAAAGGGACCTGAGCGCCTCGAGGCTCAGAAGGTCTCAGGGCATGGAAGTTAGCTTCGGCTTTTCTTGATCCTGTATGCAGTGATAGCTGGCGTGGAGTATCCTCCATTAATTCATGAGCCTTCGCTCTGCTTAACAGTATGTTTAGGACCTTGTGCAAATTATTAGTATCGCAGGACGACTTCTGAGGATGGCCCTCTGTCGTTTTCGTTTTTTAATCTCGGACAGCTGGAATCACTAGGCGTCATGAGTTATTTATTATACATTTCGGTTTAAGATTATGCCATTTTCCGCAACGCCAATGCACAGGAAATGACACCTCTTTCGAGAGTACCAAGAGCCCAAACACGGGCCTGGAAATGGAAACGATGGATCTTCAAGGGAGCTCATTTATATCAAAACCGGGACCTACATCGAGAGTAAGAACTAAAAGAGAAGACTGTGAGCGAGGAAGCACTGCAAACTTCCTGCCTGGGTGGAGCTTGGTACCGGGTCGCCGGCTGACCCAGGCGTTTTGCTCGACCGTGGCGGGTGCTCCTCCTGAAGGGCACCTGGCACTGCTATGAGTTGCCCATCCGGTGAGACCAGGACATATACCTGGGTTTTGTATCGTAGTACGCCTGGCACGCTCTACCCGGTGGAGCTTAACCTGGAGGGATGTAGGGAGGGTTCCAGACAGAAAGGTACAAAGGCTTCGAGGCACGGCCTTTCCTCCGTATAAAACGCAAGGCAGAGAGTGCTATCATTATCAAAATGCTTCACCACGTTTGGCTTTATTCTCTTGTTGCACATCCTTTTGAAGATGCCGACGCCAGTGTCGGAATGAGCTATGCTGCTACATAGGTCTGGAATAGGCCCTCGAGTGAGGTAATCGATCCCAAAGATGAAACTTTATCGAGAGATAGAGGAAGCCGGCTGAAGGGCATCTAATTAGAGGTGCATCTAGATATCAAAAATAGTCTACAGGCGGGTGCATCGGCTGACAGTCACCTCGAGTACTTTTGAAGCAATTTCCTCAAGCGATTTGACGGCTCTTTCACCCTACAGTTTCGACAATTTGCCCAAAAAACGCTGAGAACCAAGTTTTCGTCACTTTGGGGAGACTTGGCGGGTTTTTCTCGAGATTGATCGAAATTTAAATTAGTAGGGGTGAGAAGTGATTGGTACAAGGAAGAGCGGGAAAGCTAGGGATTGGCAGAAGATGCACACACACAAAACGGCCATGGATACCCACGCCAGCACGTTGACCCAATTATAAAAAAGCTAGAAAGAAAAGGAGATGTGAAGGCGAGACGTTCGTCCCACTCGAACCCTAAATTCGAGGGCACGAGGAGAAATAACCAAATCGCTGATATCGTGATGCAACAAACAAAAGCGAATGAGCTAGCAGAGTCGCCTGGGCACGTGAACTCGCAGCTGGAGCAAGCGATAGTGGAGCCTCTGAGCCTGTGTCTCCGTTGCTAGTTACGCTGTTACCATTCCGTTTTGTAGTGTAGTCAGTGACAGGCATGAAATACGAATAGATGGAAACCGCGCACCCATACTCCATCTCTGCGAATCGGTAAGCTGAGCAGAGCGAGTTGCAGACTTGGCCATGCTACACGGTTCACAGATGCAATTCAAGGGTGCGGGTAGATGGCAAGTCGGTTGCTGTTTCCGCGTGTAAAAAGAAGATAGGACCATTATCAGCACATGGCATTCTGCAACGCCGCGTTCGATTGAGGACAGCCCGGCCCCGGAGCTCCGGAGACCACAAAACATTCTCTTCCGTATGTCACACAGAGTGCATAAGTTTGACGTAGGTGGTGAGGCACTTGAAGATAGTGGAAATAGTTTCCGAAGTAAAGATACTGTCGTAGATGATGCGGTTAGTGGTTAGGTCGTCTTAGCCGGCTTGGTGTGTTCATACACAGCAGTAGATGTTGTCGCGGTTGCAGTTTTGATGTACTTGTTGAGGTGGTAGTTGAAGCCGATGAGCCGATGAGGTAGACGCTATGGTGGTATTAGTTGTAGTCGTCGAGGAACTTGCCGCAGGAGATGATACATCAGATACAAATATTTGGAGCAAATGCCATGGCCATGGAAAGACATGTTAGCTGCACCAACACAAGCGTTGTAGTCTACAATACCGCGTCAAGTCGACATCAGGGAACCGTTGGACAAACAAAAATACGCACAAGTGTAGTCCCTGGGGGTCTATTCAATGATGAGTTGACCACCTCTGACCATCTGCACTATGATCTTTCCAGCGGCATGCACAAATCCGAGTTTCGAAAACGCCTGTCTTCACATTGAATGATTGTGAATTCCAAGAGACCGTAGGCGGGGGATGTAGCGAACACAGCTACTCAAAGATGATCCTGTCGAAAAGCCAAGCGAGGCTATCAATGTCGTGCATTCATCATTTAAGAAAGGCAAGACATACGAGGAACCAGTCATATCCGTCCGGAAGGCGGTCGCTCCAGCGGGGTGCATCTTTCCGTTTGCCGTCAGAACCGCAAGCGAGAGATAGTGGACGACGTATTTTCTAAATGAAAGGGTGAGTACCCGTCTTGAAGCCTTTGATGCATTCTTCAGACACAACGAGAATAGACTGATCGCCCAGAGGAGTCGGAGGTTTCGAGAGGAAAGCCACTCCTGCCCAGTATGTCCCAGAGGGTGGTGTGCACCTCGAATGGTACCAAAGCTACGATATAAATTCGTTAAACGGAAAAAGGGAAAGGATGAGCCATGGATGGAGCGAGGGAAATGGACCAATGTGGTGGATGTACCATGACCCCCTCGGGTGTCAGGCGTGGCGAGCGCTTATAATTACATAATCGAGTGATGTGTGGTCAAATGTCGATCTCGGCTGCACTCCTCTCAACCTCCACTGAACTTCATGCAACGACCAAGCTGGCGAAAACGATAATTTAAAGCGCGTGATGAGACAGGCGGAGCTACAGCGATTATATCGACACTTTCGGGGCGTTTCCCATGTCCCAGCGCGGGCACCTCGATGCGAGCCCACAGAAGGCTCTGAGGTGCGTCACATCTTTTTTCTTTCTAATCCATATCCACCTCCATGTAGNNAGTTTTTTTNATTATCGAACCAAAAATTTCAACCTTGTCGCTTCTTCCTCACCGTCTTGCTTGCGTTGGAACATCATCAACTCGACTTCCATCGCCCCAAGTTGGTCCGTCACTGGGAGCTATAGGCTGGGAGAGTCGGTTCCTCGATAAACCTCGCCTCATGGTCAGTGCCAGCATGAAGAGATTTTGCTCGGAGCGTCGATTTCACATTTGCTCCCATCGCGAATATTCCTCGGGAGCCTCGTTTTATCTATTTCTATAGTTCCGGCCCCTTCCCGGAGCGGGGGTATTGCCAGAACCATCTTTTTTAAGAACTCGCCCTCCGTCACTCAGCACCCTCCCAGAGCAAGTCTCACTGGGAGTGTTGCTATTTGACCTTCTTTGCCCCTGCCCACTCCCAGCGCCAAGAAAGCGCTGAGAGCATAATCGTTCCAATACCTTTCGTCCCAGTCTGCTCCCAACGCTTAAATGACGCTTGGAGCACCGCTACATTGAGCCGCTCGCAGCACGAAGATAACACAGGAAGCATGGCTGTTTTGTTTCCCATGGCTCAACTCTTCATCAGCACTCAGAATATGCTGCAACATCGTTTCTTAAATTCCCGTCACCCAAACTTGAAACTCGCCCCCAGCGTGAAAAGAACTACGGGAGCCGTCGTTGCACTGTTCCCCACCAATTATACCCACTCCCATCGTGAAGATATTGCTGGGAGCGTCAGTCTATCAAAACGAATTGTGGCCGTCCCCTGCTGGCGGACGCCGGTGATCTTAGGACCAAACTCGTTCTTCGAAGTTAATGTTTCAACTCTTGCTTCTTATGTTTCATGATCTCAATCCAATCTCAAGAGCAATGGAGCACGTGTATTTCCAAAGCTTCCTCGTGTACTCAGGGAGCGACTGGACACGGAGCAGATCTTGTTTCAGTACGCGTATCGACGTTGGCAGAGACTGTGTTGGGAGAGAGGTAATCATAGTTGTTGTGAAGTTTCTGCATGCTCGTTCGTTTACTCGTTCCACCACTGATTCCTCGTGTATAAGGTTTCGATGTGTCGGGAACGCCACCTCCTGAGCCTTTCTTCCTAGCGCCACGCGCACGTCACTAATCCAGCTCCGATGGCCGTCGAAATCAAGCTGGATGGCTTCATTAAGTGCTTGCTAGACATATATAGAGGGCGGCCACATAGCGATATAGTGCCAATGGCTGGGGGCTAGGCCAAGGCGACGAGATTCCAGCGGATCTGTTTCTGTGAGTAACACCAGGATGATACTCCGTCTTGGGAGGTCCAGCGCTCTTCGCAGGAACGCTTTCTGCACGTCTGTCAGCAAGGACAGGGCTGTCATGTTGGTATCGGGTATAATTTCACATCCATGAATCAGGGGGGGGGTCAACCGGCGCCAAATACAGTTTGATTGACAGGGCGGGAGAGAGAGCAATCCGATGAACTGCTCCACACTGCAAACGCCACGGCACTCGCTGGGCCTCAGTTGCTTTATCATTGTAGTACTTATGCAGAAGGTTGGGTCTCTTTGACAACAGAGTGAAGTCAAGGTATCCCTGAGAGTCGACGACCTTCAGTACGTGACCATCTCCAAACCTGAGCTCCAGATTCCACGTTCCAGAGGTCCCTTTCCAAGAACCAACCACTGACTTCGAGCTGTTGATTTGCATGAGGTTGACTCTGAACCAATGGAGCATGCCGTCCAGTTTCCTCTGTAAAGCCTCAGCTGATGTAGCCAGCAATACAACATCGTCTGCCTGCTTGGGGCTCGTCACCGTTATATTTAATCGCACATCTTCAGGGTCCTTCCCGATCCAGCCAGGCATATCTGCCATGTACAGCGCCCATAATATACTGGGGTGCAGGTATCTCCGATCAGGATACCCGTATCAACTTCAAGTCGTCCGACTTTTGGCCATCTTGGGACACGGTGTAAGTCATATGCTGGTTCAGCATCCTGAACTAGTCAAAAGTTGCGCCGCCGGCCCTATTCATTTTTAGTTTAGGCCATAGCATAGATTGTGCGGTGAAGGCATTCAGCTGGTCCATGAATGCTGCAAAAAAAGTTCTCCCATCGCACGTAGCTTGTCTACTGCTGTCCTTAGTGCAAGCATGTTATCGTNNTTNGTCCTGCGTCCCTGGCGGAACCCGCTCTGTGATAGCAGGAAGAGACCTAGACCTTCAGCCCATTCCACTAGGCGCTCGTCGGGACTGGGCGCCTGGCGGGGCGGGGTCCGAATGTTGACTACAAAATGCGGATAACAAGCTAGGTGTCCTCCGGCCACGCGGACAGTGTCAAGAACCTTCCATACTCTTTTGAACGTGGGCATTACAGCATAAGCGATCGCTCCACTGCAACTGTGTACATCAACTTTCTCGGGAGAGCGCTGTGAAACTTCGACTGGATTGTTCTATGATCTAAGGCAGAGACGCCCACACCCAGAGATTGAATGCAAAATGCAATGCCATATCGTGGTGCCGGCACGCTCAAACATGCTTCCCCGCTTGTGCATGCTGAGGGGTCCGGACGGTCTGTATTTGGACTATCAGCAAAGGAACTCTGGTGCTTACTGAGCAGCCTCGACCGAAGCCCTATAGAATACCTCAGCCGCTGGGTTTGTGCTACCGTACCCAGCCATTGTATTGAGGGAAAGGAAAATAAAACTTGTGATTGCCGTTCTCTTGATTAGACAACCGATCTATCGAATGATGGTTCAAATCCGAAACCCAAAGACAAGGACAACTAATTTCAAGTTGAATCTATCTGTGATGTTTCTCAGAGGCCTCTTACTATTCCTACGTAATCGCCCAGATTCCGATTTCAGTGCCTCGAGTCTTGCGTCTCAGGGGAGCAGCGCACGAAGAGTTTAATGCTTATCCGAATTACAACGCCCGCAGCTGGAAAAAACTGGTCTTGTGGAAGCAAAGAGTGAATAATAATTCGTCAAAAAATGGCTGCGAGAATCTCCAAAGACTGCGCTCCCGGTGAGATTGCGGGAGTTCTCCATCTCCAAATGGTGCGTACTCACCTAAGGTCTAGTGGCGTTGTATCACCCCAGTTCGACGGTGGATTCGTAGGAGATCGTGATCGTACTTCCCGTGTTTTAGAGTGACGCACGGCCAATGAGGCTTTTCGCTTGAGTGAATCAAGATAAGCTAAGGTTACGAACCATATCCGACAGGGCCTTGGCCGGGCAACACCATACGGGCGTTGCAACAACGCAGTGACGGTGGAGAAGTCACTCTCACGAAAGGGTCGATGATCAAGAAATAGATTCGTAGGAAAAATGTTGTATAAACCGACACAAATTGAGCGGTACTGTGCAGAAGAGGATATTCTCAATATTTCGTTTTTCTTGTGAATCGAAGTCCAGTACTAACCAAGAGATAAGGTCTTTCTAGAGTAGATGGGGCGATGAACCTGTCGAACTCACCATCCCATCTTGTCAAGTTGACTCCAGGCCTTCCTCCTTCAAGCACTCGCGAATCATAGTTGCTATAAATTCGTCCAGCTCTTTAAGCGTACGGCTTACAGATCGATTATGTTCCCAACAATCGCGGCACTTACTGGATGTACCCCATGAGACAGCGCCTATGATTACACAATCATTCGCGTGCGTGTTGGAAATTGGCGTGTTACGCTCTCAACTATCGGCGATCGAGCCTGACCACAGCTCGAAGATGTGCATCGATGCACTCTCGACCCTCCGCTAGATCTCAACATGATCTTGTTTCATCCTAAGACCGAGCTAATGTAGACGGTTGGTCAAAGTACGTGATGGAATTAGGAGAATGGGTAGATCTTGCTCACTATTGAATGCCAGCAGGGAGACCATATCAGTGCTTTCGGGTCGTTTCCCAGTCCCAGCGTGGGGTGGCTCGATTCTGTGAGCCGACAGAAGGCTCTAAGGCGCGTATCGTGAGTCCCTTCCTAATCGTACCCACCTCCGTAGAGTTTTTATCGAACGAAGAGCCTTGACCTTGTCACTTCTTCCTCACTGTCCTTGTTGCCTTTGAGCATCGTCAATTCAACTTCCATCACCCCAACCCCCGGTCTGTCGCTGGGAGTCATGGGCTAGCAGCGTCGGTTCCTCGATCAACTTCGCCTCAGTCACTACCAGCATGAAGATTTCGCCTAGAACATCGAGCTCCCAATGTTTCGATTCTGAGCCCTGCCAGTGCGAAGATATCGCTGGGAGAATCGCCCCAATCTGGCACCAACGGGCAAAATTTGCTGGGAGGGTCACCCGTTCCCAGCACATAAATAACACTTGGAGTGCCGCTTTTTTTATCCCTTTCGCCTAACCTGCTTCTATGTGAAGATGACGCTGGGGGCATCGTAATCAGGGAATTACAACCTGATGAAGAAACGGATGGATCACCAACGATTTTTCCAGGAAGGCTCAAGAACCATTGTCACAATAGAAATCATAGGAGGGGAAAGGGCACGAATTTCCGGCGCCGTTTTTCGGTGTTGGCCGAAGCTGGGGGCATGTGTCTCACAAGTGCCTAGTGCCTCGAGATCACGGGAATAGTCAAACAATTCAGTCGACTATCAAATCCCCCACCGAGGTTTGGCACATCGCTTGTGCGTTAGCTAGACCATATGATAACCCTCGGGTTGGTTTTCCGGCGACTTCTTTCTCACTTGAAACACACCGGCATTTACCAGTTTGTCTTATTATAAAATATCCCCATGCCTCACTGTACGTTTTGCCTGCAGGTACTTACATAGCTCGGTCTGGCCCTGATCAGTAGTAGCAAGCCCAGGCATCAATATTAACGCCTGTGCTGTAAACTGCGCCACGCGGTCAACAAGCGACTTCAAGGTGCCCTGTCCACGCCCAATGGAAATTCCAGTTTTCTCCGGCAGATGCCTTCGAGGAGCGTTTTCCCTGGTGATCCAGACTGGCTCGGCGCCCAGGCGAAGGGAGAAGCATATTGATGGGACACATCCTGTCCTGATGCGGCATCAGTGAGCTTCTCGGGACGGGTCATCTCGAGGTGGCGCTAATCTTGGAAATCCACCTCTCGCTTACCTTTCTCAATCACACTTCACGCTTCTTTCTGTCTACCTTGCCATCTAGATATTTCGTCCAATTTACTGACTGACTGATTTATCTACAGATTTATTGTAGTCAGATATTCAAGGTTCTCGGCGCGTGGCGCCGGCTTCCTGTTCGGTGCAGATATCACCAAGGCGTTTGCGTATAACAATGCAGTTCACTTCATTGCAAGGGCACATCAACTTGTGCTGGAGGCGTTTAAGCTTATGCCCGATCGGACGATTATGGCAGTTTGGAGTGCCCCGAATTCTTTTTATCGGTGAGTCTACTCGAACAGCCCTCGGTTCGTTCCATTTTGGTTGTGGTTTTGGTTATTTGTGGTTTATATTTCTCTTCCATCGCATTGTTTTCACTCCTTCCTAGGCTTTTGTACCATGTCCCCTTTCTGTCCGGCAATTTGTACCGTCTTCATGGTTCTCGGCTTGGCCTGTGCAGTGCCGTTTTGGCTTTCTATTTCTCGTACTTTGTTTCGTCAGTGGCGTCGTCCGGTCCTCATCTGACTTGAAACCTGTCTCCCCTCATGCCTTTGGCCTCGTTCCGATATGTTTTTTAGTCTTTTTTTGGTTCGTGTTTGAATCCCCGTTGGCTTAGAAATTTTGCCGGACTGAAAGCCGTTGCTCGAGATCTATAAAACTGCTTGGTCCTGACACCCAGCTATTCCCTATCTCACTTGATCCCAATCCTTACCGCCCCCATCTCCACCGAAATTTTCAATGTCTTCCTCGTCCAGAAACACCCCTGTATACCACCAGCAACAATGCCGCATCGTCTTCAACGGAACGATCAACGGCGTAGTATGCAATGGTGTGGTCAACTTTTTGTACGCTCCCGCCTCGAGTGGAGCGGGGGCTTCACGGTCTCACCAGTCGGAGCAGTCACAGACGTCCTCTAGTTGGTCCTTTGGGCTTTGATGTGGTTAACAGCTACTAACGCAGGTCTCTCGGCATCTAGGTGCAGCCCCGGAAGGGCATGGTAGCCTTCCCACTGAGGCTGAGAACAACAGTAAGCAACCAATTGTTCTCCTGGGGAGCCTGTGTTAACGTGCGTCCCACAAGCCGCCCAGTAAATGAAGCAGCGCCAGCTGGCCTCCCTTCGTATAGTTCCTTCACATCGTAGGAGAGCCGACCGGCCTTGAATCCATGATTTGGAGGTTTTGACAAGCAGCTTGGAGTTGTACAGATCTACTACCCTAGCCACCTCTTATTCATTTCTCCCTTTACACGTTACATGTTACCCTTCCATTCTACTACTTTCTATGGCTTACACATTCTCAGTCTCTTGTACAAATAATTGTGTTGATTACGGCGTACTTGACAGATGCTATGAGGGGCTATCGCTTCTCCTCCAACCCAGAAGTGAACAATGAATCAATGACCAATGTCCGAAGTCTGTAGAAGGTAAGAGACTAATTCGTGGAGGCGGACGCCACGGTGGGTATTATTTGTGCTGTCCGAGGCGAACTCAAAGGAATGCTACCGTGGATCGGAGGCCCAAGGTAGCTTAATTTAGGCGACTAAGTAGGGCGCTCAGAACGTAGAACGACGGGCAGTTAAGCATGCTCAAAACGCTTGCTTACCTGGGGAACCACTCATGATCTTTCATTTATTCGGAATTTCAAGGCGGCGACGGCAAAAAACTAAAGTGGTATCAAAGTTAAGCATCGAAGAAAGCACCGAAGAACTAGGAACAAGGAAGTACCGAAACCATATATCCGGATGCCAAAGCAATAGATGGGTAGATCGAGAGAGAAGGAAAGGTCGGGATATCCCGATCATTGAAAAGAAGGTATCGATCTCGTAGGTATTCATTTCGCCCCTCCCTCCCGACCATCCGGAATTAGCCGGAAATTCTTTCGACACGAGGCCCCTTCGCCGTCGTGAGTTCATCAAGCTTCATGTACGCCACAATGACTTCGGGAGCATAATCAACGTCAAACACCTGCCTGATCGCAGCTTTCTTCTGCTCTGACCAGAACGCGAAGTCATCCAGGTCCCGACCGTCCTGCCCATGGTCGGCGGTGACAGAAGTGGTGGCAGTGTCGTCAGAAGGCAAGGAAAGTGGTGTCATCGCAGATGGTGTGGAAGGGGTGCACGGAGGTTTTGAAAACAATGTATCAAATACGGGTCCATCGAAGCAGGGGGTACCACATGCATGAGAGTTTCACGGACTGTCTTACCTACTGCAATTAAATTGAGGTTAGCCACTGCCGCTGCGCATCAGACCTTCGAAAGTGACATTGACCACAGATCCACAGATTTTCAAGGGTTCATTCAAACTCATAACGTTGTGTTGCCCATCGTGATGGAACGAATTTACTACACGGTTAAAAAAGGAGATAAAGCAGACAGTAACGTGTTTCATAGCACCCGACCAACCAGGGCAGTGTGCTCCCTTTGAACGTCGATCTGGGTGTCCCAGCTCCGTAGACGCCCGTTGGAATCCCAAAGGGGGCTCCGCCGTCCCAACCTTCATCATCGTGAACTGGAAGCCATATACCCAGCGATGGAGCCAGTGACGAGTGTTGACTTATTCGCATCATCCAAAAATGTATTGCCGATGGGACATACAACATGAAGTTAGGGTGCACTCGATAGAACCCAACACTATCCTTCGCCTACCGGTCGTCGAGCCGTGGAGAATAGAGACGCGAGATTTCGTAGAATCGTACAAAGAAATTTCATTCGGCTACCAAGGAAATGAAGAATGAGTACAACGGAGGTGCATCGGATCCGAGTGAGGGACTGAATGAACAACATGAGTGATCATCAAGGGTTCCTGAGCTTGCTACAGCAAAACCTTTATCCTGCAAGACTCTCGAGAATTTGGACGCGCCTAGAACAACAGCCTATGTGGTCTCTTCTAGAACCTTGTCGAAAGTGCCCGAGATCCCAGTGACAACCCTCCTGAGCTGCGGAACATGTGTGTTGGCACGCGACTCCAACATTGTCGCATTCCTACTAGCACCTTGACGAACCCAGCGTCTCAGTGACATAGGGAAAGTAACCTTGTTGCCTCGTGTCCTAGACGTGTATCATACCACTAGAAAGGAAATCCAATTGATTTTCTACTTCCTACTGACCAAGATCTGACAGGAACGATGGGGGGTACCACGGACTCCCCCCTGAGATCTGACTCCCGTGCGCTGAGATGCTGGACTCTTCAGCTCAACGGCGAACGCGCTGTGTGAGACAGCGAATACGGGCCTTTCCACGATGACGGCGGAATTTTTTACGGACCAGGATACAACGCGATGCGGCGGATGTGTTAGACCTGAGTATGGATGGAGGAATGAAGGGATGTCGATTGTATACTGTCCGTCTGCTTGATGGACGATTACGAAACTCGCCAAAGGTGAATGAACGAACGAATGGAAAACCGAAAATCCGTACACGTCGCAGAACAAGTCACTCCGTTGTTTCCGGGGTAGTGACAGAAAAGGTGTAATTATCACCTCACCTATGCCGATGGGCAGAGAGCACAAGGTGTCACGTAGATCCTTTTGTCGCTCCCAGCAGAGCCGCTCTGACAATGGTAAGCGCTTTGATCAATTCTACCTCAAACGTGCACCATCACAGATCAATCGACCTGCAGATCAACTTTTTAGGAGAGTGCTGTGAAGCTGTAACACTTGTTACTACCACGCGCAAACCTTCTCCTTTAGTTTTTCACATCTCAGAGTAGGTCCCAGCTGTTGATAGAAATTAATTCGCTTGAAGATCAATCGTTTCCATTCCCAAGTTTCTGTGTTTGGGCTCCTGGTCCCAAATCCGGTCTACAAGAAGCTCCTCAATTCTGCGGATTAAGCGACCATTAATATCTCGACTAGATGCTCCATGTACATGTCACTGAACTGCATGACCAAGCTTCATCTTTCCAGAAGGTGTGATAGCACTGGTTGATGACCAATTGAACGAGCCTCGACCGAATCAGAATTCTCAATAGTGGGATACGCAGTGAGGCCTTGAGGTCCCAAGAACAGCGTGCCCAAGATGGGGATCTACTCCAGCCCGCCTTCGTGTGGTTGATTTAAAAACCAAAGTCTGCGCAAGCGGCTGAAACAGGGAAATTGGTGAACTAGTAATACCGTTATTGCTTGCCCAGGCTCGTGCTACTATCAGGAACATGTTAGTAGTTAATTAATACGTGAAGGACTATCACCCCCCTCGTTCACGATGATATGGTTAGGCTGGTCGTGCGGAAACTTGTTGAAGGCTCCAACCCCGCGAATATGACTGGCAGGGTCCGGGCTGAGACGATCCAAAAAATTTCGCAACTTACGCGTTTCTCCGTCTGCTTACTATGTGCACACAGGCGACCGCAATTCGGCGGTTATTTGACCTCCAATTTAAAGCGTGAGGGCTGCCTTGATGATCGAGAGCGAAGCGACAAGCTCACCCCTCTTTAGCTTTGAGGAAGAGGAGGTTCATTTTAGAATGCGTTTCGATTCTGAACTTCATGGGAATCTACATTCCATTCCTCCATCTAGGCCGGTACAGCGGGTCAGTGGCAAGTACTTTTCTTCACCGTCCTATCCAGTTGACATTCTCGCCAAACCTCGGGATGGAGGTTTTTGATAGTCGGCTGCATTGTTGGACTATTTCTGTGATTTCGAGTGGGGCGACTGGTTGGATAGTCGTTGATAGTCGAGATCTTGCAGAGATGTTGAGTGATGAGGAGGACAAGGCAGGGGAAAGCCATGAGCGTTGTTGATACATGCGAGACAACACACATTGCACGGTAGCAATTGTGATCCAATAATAAGCGCTCACCAGATGTAAGGCAGTACACCCATAACTTCGCTTTCATTGCTGTCGTAGTAGCTACTGAGCCTAGGCATGGATATATGGCTACGTTCAGTTGCTAATGTAACAAAATTTCCCGAAGAAATCGTTCCTGTTGATCTTGGGTACCGCGACTCTCTAACGTCGCGAGAGGACAACGCCTTTACCAATGCGTTCGAGCCTAAACCTCGTTCGGGGCAAACAGGGTCAGATGGTTTGGGCTATATTGAGGTATTGAACAACCTTATAGGGGGTATACCGTACTTGTACATCTAGATCTACAAATTTGAACGAAGAGCGGGGAGCGTCGAATGGTACAAGAAAGAATGGGAAAGTTAAGGATTGACAGAAAATGCACATACACAGAACACGGATTCACGGGTACACACACCAGCGCTTTGACCCAATTACAACAAAGCTAGAAAGAAAAGAAAATGCGAAAGGGAAAGTACCGTCGAGACATTATGATGCTCGGGTATATAGACTATTCCTCCACCCAGCGCCGCAATTCTGGGCCGAATTACCTAGAGCAACACAAGATTTATCGTCAGAACAGAGACATCTACTGGCACAAAAACCGCAGGCGTACCTGGACATTTCATACTACACTCCCCGGCATTCGTCTGAGAGCCCAACGATCCAGACTTGAACACTTCATTCCCGCAGAAGCACTGCACCCCATTCTGAGTCGCAGCATACTTGAATCCACGCTCCAAGCAAGTCCCCAAACACCTCTCCGTCGTCATCGAGCTGCTTGAAGTAGCGTATCCTCGTAGCATTCGATCAGCAGTGTCGATGTAGCACCCGTCGCCGTTCCAGACGGTATTGGTCTTTTGGGAGAGGTTCATCGTCCAGCCGCCTCCGCACAGTTGGGAAGAGTCGCCTGGGCAGGTGGAGGCGCAGTTAGAAGAAGCGATAGTGGAGCCTGTGGCACCGTTGTTGGTGATGCTGTTACCGCAATAGCATTCCGCTCTGTTGAAAAGAAACCAATAGTCAGACGGGTATTTAATAAGAGTCGGTGGAAACCGTATTCCACTCCAGCGAATTGGTAAGCTGAACAGAACGAGTTGCAGACTTGGGGTGTCATATCGCCGCGAGAATAGCCGGCATCAGTCAACGCTCTCCTGCTTCCAGTCGTTCCCTCTGCCACACATCCTTTGGGAGCAAACCCTGTGACTGAGACAGTGGCTGTAGCCGTGGAGCTCGTGGTACTAGTAGTGCTGGTCGAGGTAGTAGTCGTGGTTTTCGTCGTGCTACTTGACGAGGACGGCGGCCTGGAATAGATCGCAATCCTATTCCCGTCACCGCATTTCTCGTTCGCTGCAAATCAAAGCAATCAACCATCAATGGCATTGACACTTCATGCAAAGCAAGGAAAGAACGCCTACCATTGCCACTGCACGCCATACCACACTGCGAATCCGACCCAGCCGACACTCCGCTTCGAATGACACTTCCACAGTAGCACTTTTTGCCGTACTCGACACCGCCAAACTCGTACCCGCGCGAAGCACACGTCGACAGGCACTTGGATATCGTGTTCGTCGACTCCGAGGTGGATCCCCGGTCGTACGGGGTTCGCTGATTAGTATTATCAGGGTAGCATCCTCGACAGGTCCACGTAACACCATTCACAGAGGTTGTAGTGGGTGCTTGAGGCGTTCCTGTAGTTGAAGGACGCGAGTAGATAGCGAGTTGGTTGCCGTTTCCACATGTCTCCGCAGCTAGAGATAAGAATTATTAGCACCTCTCCCCGTAACACGAAAATAGGCAGGACTCTCACAATTTCCAGCACACGGCATACTGCACTCCCCATTCGATTTGAGGATAGCCCCGCCCCGAATATTTGTCACACAGTAGCATTCCCTTCCGTACTCGACACCTCCAAAGGCGAAGCCTTGGTTGACGCAGGTGGTGAGGCACTTGGAGATCGTGTTGCTGGTTTCCGAGGTGGAGACACCGTCGTAGAGGACGCGGTTAGTGGTAGGATCGTCGTAGCAGCCTTTGTATGTCCATGTGAAGCCAGCAACAGATGTTGTGGTCGCAGTTGCGGTTGTGGACGTACTCGTTGATGTGGTGGTGGTCGAGGTAGACGATGTGGTGGTGCTGGTAGTCGTCGTCGAAGTAGACGCAGGACCGCCAGAGGAAGCAGCTTGAGAAGGCGACATATCCGAGTCAGATACAAGAATTCTGAGCAAGGGCAACGGAAAGACGTACTTGTTGCACCGAGGTAGACGTTGTAGTTATCTGTACCGTGTTCAGGTCAATATAGCGATTCCTCGCGAAAAATAAGAGCGAAGCATACGCACATCTCACGGGGTTCGTGACATAGGTGAAGTCGTCCGGCGTCCGGTCAATGATCATTTGGCCTCCCCTAACCATCTGCACCGTAATCTTTCCAGCGGCAGACGGGACTCTGAGTTTCGAAACATCAGAATTCACATTGAACGATTGCGAATTCCCGCCTGACTTCAAAATGACCTGGGCAGGAGACGTCGCGAACACAGCTACCCAAAGATAGTCCTATCAACAAACGAGGCTATCAATGTCGTGCATTCGTTCTCAGAAAATGGCAAGACGTACGAGGGACCAGCTATATCCGTCCGGCCTGCGACCTCCGTCAACCGAGGCAGTTGCTTGAGCGGGATGAGGCTTGGACCAATAGTAGATAACGTCTTTCTGTTTCATCGTCAGAACCGTCGGCAAAAAATAGTCGGCTTCGGACTCACTGTGATGGCAGGAGTACCACCCGTCTTGAATGCTCTGATGTAGTATTCGGACATATCGAACCAGGCGGTGTGAGGGAAGCCATCTGCCCAGTACGTTCCAGAAGGCTGGGAGCTTCGAATGGTACCGAAGCTGAAATGTACTGTCGGTAAAAGGGCAAAGGTGAAGGGAAAAGGGCACGTACTAATTCGATTCACTGTAGTCATTCCTGTGGGGGGAAGCGGAAGGGATGAGTCGTGAATAGAGTGCGAGAGAGAAACGGATCAAAGAGAATGCACCAGGTAAGCATCTCGACAAAGTTCAGTTCGTTTCGCATGGAAATGAGCTGCTCCCAACGGTTATTGATCAGCCAGTTATCGCCACGCAGGTAGAAGGTCTTGTAGGGAAGATTCGTGCTAAGCCACAAAAATCAGTCGTGTGCAATTAGGCATTGATGAGCGACATACAACATCCAACCGCTGACAGTGGTTGCGTATTTTGACCCTAGCTGGTTCATGTCTGGGGTGAAGCAAGCAGAATGAGCAAAGGAGCAATTCCGGGGAAGACGACGGAAGCATACAGTATCTATCATCATCGGTCTGCCAAAACATTATATCAGTAAATTTCGAGGATTGTCAATGTGTGGCAACTTACGGTCTTGTCATTGTTGCCCTGCGGGTACGCACAACCCCAGCTTCAAGCATCATCATCAGAACCCAAGGTGCATCTCGAATAAAGAGAAGACACACCAATACCACGAATCCAACGAGCTCCAAGAATTAAACTGTCCTTCCAATCCCCAAATGAGCGGCATGATATACGCGTTTGTCTGAGCCTTCAAGCTCGCCCACCCAGCATTCCCCAAATAATCCCCGGCATAACTCGACACGAACACTTTGCCGTTGATTTTAAACTGATTAGAGTTGTCTGAGATCACCCTGATACGAGCAACGATATCGCCGACGTCGCACGACATCTCTGTAAAGTCGAAGGAGATGAAGAATTTGAAGTTGGTGCCGATGGCTCTAGCGACGTCGTAGGCGTCGGCAATCCGTTGGCGTTCCCAGTCGGCAGAGCCAATGTTCAGAGCCACAGCATCTCTGCGCGGAGAAAATCAGGAATGTGAGCTTAGATTGGGAGGCTCGAGAACGACGGAAGGGCTACGCACATTCCTTCAGCCTGCATTTCTCTTATATCTTTCTCCCAATCCGCCCGGGTATAAGAATAGCTGCGTAAGCGAGAACGAGACGGATGCCAGTCGGTCAGCGCGCCACAGGCTACAGGTTATGGCATGGAAATCTCCTTACATGATGCATAAAAACACATTTGGTCCTATCTCGCTTCACCAGCTCCTGAGGATTATCGCCCCAGGGCAGAGTCCCGTTGAACAGATGCGCTGGAGAGGTGGCCGTCAGGTTGGTGGCGCGTCAGTGGTGATGTCGGTTCGGCGTGATAACCAGTAACACTCGAAAAAGCGCAAAGCTGGCCATGGTTGAAGGGTGTCGGTGAAAGTCGAAAACAGCTTTTACAAGTCAAAAGACAGTGACTTCCGAAGGAGTGATCGAAAGGTGCGTAGAAACGAATGTCAGGCGGGAGAAGCCAGAGACTCTCCAAAAACTACAAACAAAGGGAAGGGTGGAGCGGAGGGCCCACGCGAACAGAGAAACCGACAACGAGGAAAGAAGAAGGAACGGCAACAGTTCAGAACAGCCGTCGGTCCGTCGCTACATCCGTTTTTAGATCCGTTTCTAGTATCCGTTTCTAGTAATGGACCTCCCGTGGGAGCCGCGCTTCAAGCACGTGTGCGATCCCAACTTCCCTTCCTCCACTGGCTATCGGGAAGCAGAGGGCGCTTGCATGGCTGCCACGGTCTGGAGTCCCCAAGGTGAGCACCCGACTCTGGGCCAGCAGCACCTGACCTGACCCTGCATTGCATTAAATCAAACGCCGTTTCCCCCGCTCCCTGCGGCTTGTTTGATGGTGAAAGATAAGTCCACTGAATCGTTAAATCTGAGGACATAAGTCCACTGAATCGTTGAATCTGAGGACATAAGTTACTATTTTACCCCTCCTTTTTTGGTCACGGCCGCATGGTCAAACCTCTTCCCGCTGTTTTGAGTCGCCAATCATTTGCTCATTCTTGTTCACCCCCATCCATTCCTGGTAGACTTTTTCGCCGTGAACGAAGCCAAAGCGATCTTCGCCCACATTATCCTCAATGATGATATTGGATATCCAGTCGGTGTCATCTCGCATTCCGATGGGCGATAATTTTCGACATTGTACGCCCCTAACCCGTCAGCGTTGCTTATAGTTCGAAAACGACGATGGGGGAGTAGGGGCCGCATTGACTGCAACGGTGGTGACACATCAATGGTTCGTGAAGTTTATTTCCCTTGCCCTTAGTTCCCTTGACGTCTGTTTTATAGAATGACCCTTCTTTCCATGTCACTTTTTTTTTGGATCATGACAACCGTTTTGCCCACTGCGCAATTCATAACAATGTGACCGGCGTCCTGGAATTTGCGCTCCATCAGAAACATTATGTCGCGGGACCTCAGTATTCATGAGTATTCATACACAGCGGCGAACGGCCCCACTACATACTCGCAGAACGCCAAGCCTTAACCGAGCATCGAGCATGGTCAACAGGCACCTTGCAATCCTCCGCGAACAACGGCAAGTCACCAGGAATAATAGTACTTGCCATATCTTGTACTTATCAGTCGTGGGTGCACAGTACATCGGGCGTGCCCTTAGTTCCCGTCAATCCATTGGGGATTGAGCGGTCAATGGCGCTGCACTATTGCGTAGTCACCAGTCAAACTTCACATACCCTCCAGTCCTACACAAATTCCGAATTCGATTTTTGGAACTGGTCGATCCAAATGTTTTCCCCTGGACCTGTCCTGATGTGGTACCATCATGATGGTGAACTTCATTCTCGGGGCGCGTCATCTTGAGGTGGCGTTGGCAAGCTTGGATATGACTCGTGTTAGAGCCAAACCTTGCTTGATATGAATTCGTGACCTAGATCTGATCTCCAAAAGAAGCAGCAAGTGTCGACCAAAATCTCGCTGGGACAAAGCGGGATTCCTCGTGTGCTCAGGGAGGGGGTGAAGGATAAATCGTTCCTCGATAATTGGAACCTGTTTGCTAATATATGGGGGCGTCTTTCGAGGGCTATAAAAGTTGCTCGGTTTCTGACACCCCCACCTCACTTGATTCCAATCCTTACCACCTACTTTCACCAATCTCAATGTCTTCCTCATCCGAGAACAGTCCTGCATACCACCAGCAGAACTGTAGAGTCGTCTACAATGGACCAATCAACGGCCCAGTATTCGCACATTTTAGTGGAGTGGCCAACGTTTCGTGCGCTCCCGCCTCAAGTAGAGCAGAGGCGTCACAGTCTCCCCCCCNAGTTGGAGCAGTTACAAATGCCCTTTCGCGAGTCACGTTAGTGCTTTTGGACTTCATGGCCTGAGCTGATCCAGTCGACAGCTGCTAACACAAGTCCCTTCATGCAGGCGCGGTCCCGGAAGAGCATGGTAGCCTTCCCACTGAGGCCGGGACCGACAGTGAGCATACCGATTATTCTCTTGTAGAGCCCGCGTTGACATGCATCTTACAAGCCACCCCAGCAGAACCAGCCGTTCTTCGCAACTCCAAGTTGTGAGGCCCTTTTCACTTGGGCACGCCTTTGTGTAGGTTTGAATCGTCTTATCGTAGGAAAGCCGACTAGCTTGAATCTATGATTTAGAAGTTTCCGACACGGGCTCGCGGCTGTAAAGATTAGATACTGTCTTATTCATCTCTCTCATCCCTGTCATGTTCCGCTAAACTGTTTACACGTTCGCCTTCCATTCTACTGCTGTGTATGACTTACATATTTTCCTTTCGCCCCTGTGCGATGTAGCTCCGAAACCTTTAGATTTACTTTCTTTTCCATCAGGAAACCGAACGTGTACGCTTCGACCTTTGCACACCTTTCCAGTTCTCGGGGCCAGATGTAAAATCTAGATTTACTGATGACTTGGTCCATCGAGTATAGTTTTTAGCTACCCGTAGCCTTTGGAGGCATAGATGGATTCATTATTTTGACATTTGTAACAATATCCATAAACTTGCTGTTGTCTTACAACGTACATCATACCATATCATAGTAACGGCACAAGGTCCTGATGATGGCAGGCGGTACGAGGGGACACCGCTTGTCCAACGCTAAAGCCTAAAAGGGCAGGTTTCAACCAAGTGTCAACCGAAATATATGACGACGCATGGCATCTGATGACCCAACTCGCTGTGACGGAATCGCATGTCACAAGGCCGACCGGAGAGAACAGCCCGTTCAAATTATTAATCGGCCGGGAGGAACATAGAATCTGAGCTGAAACGAGAACAGAGCGGCCTCACCTTCCACGCGCTTTGGACAACAACAGCGTACAGGGTCGTTCAGCAGTGGAGGCCTTGAGCTACACCAAGCCTGAACCGAGAGGGGGGTCAGCATCCCACTACTATCTTGGGTTCATATCCAACGACTCGGCCTCGCCAGATTATAGGTTTCATGATGTTGAAAGCGAAAGTCAGAATGCTCATCTAAACTCTGATGACAACTTTCATTGAACCGACCAAGGGTCTGGCCATTATTGTCGGAGAGGGAGAGGGCAGATAATCAGTAAATCTCATCGCAAATGAGCCGGGAAAGTAGAGCTCACGAGACTAAATTTATACATGCAGAATGTCGTACGGACGTTGATTTTGCATACGCGCTGCTAGCAGGCATTGCTGTAATCACACCTAGTGTAATCCACATGAGGATTGTTCTCTGAGATTTGTTCTTGGGTGATTCTGGCGAGAGTAGCGGGCGGGGATTGTGGATTGGTGGTAGTGTTTTTAGAGTTATGAATGGGCAGATCATATTGCGATACAGTGTTCCATCACTCCTTGGGACACCATACTCCTTAGGACACTTGGCCATTGCACCGTCAAATCACATCCAAATCCTACATAACTTGGCACGTCATTAGTAGCATGCTAGTAGATCTCATAACCAATTTTTTTTTTTTTTTTGAGCAGCGGAAGGTGTGGCAAAACGACGATTACACCGAAAAAGCTAAGTTTGCGGAAGATCATGACACGCGCTCGAGACCTGGACCCATGCCAGATGAGACTCAAGACAAAATTAAAAATATATGTCAAAGAAGGGCTAATGAGGTATCCACAGACCAAAAATTAGAGGAAATCACAAAGATCTCATGAAGAAATAATTGTCGCAAACTGGGGGTGCAAAGCGTGACATGTTGGTGACATGCAAACGACTGTAACACCGGCGTTCCAACAAATTGACGGGACCAAAGATGGAAGGGCACGCCTCCGGCGTCACAGTGAACGCGCCACCAAGCCTACGGAACAGATTGCGCTTGGTAATGGTGAGACCTGCCAGATCTCAGTGGGGATTTTGCCCTTCTGAATCGTCTCAAAGAGGGTTCAAGATGGAAGGGCACGCCTCCGGCGTCACAGTGAACGCGCCACCAAGCCTACGGAACAGATTGCGCTTGGTAATGGTGAGACCTGCCAGATCTCAGTGGGGATTTTGCCCTTCAGAATCGTCTCAAAGAGGGTTCAAAGCTCGGATTTGGTTGCTACCGTTGGCTCATGAGAAGATATTCGTCTCCGAGATGGCCGCCGCGACTCTTGAGTTTTGACGCGCCGACAGGTGTCGTATTGGTTCTCGGAAGTGTTTGCGCCGGAAAGTAGTCTCGAAAAAGGATCTGGGCGGTTTCCTGGAATTCGGTTATCTGTAAGACCTCAAAAACACGAAGAGCTAGCGAGCCAAATGTTATTACATGCGACTGGGACCTGCTGGCTGATCAAGGGTCAGACGGAATCTCGTAGATAAATATGTGGGTGCAGGCGGGCGATCGCGGCCTACTGCAGCCTGTGTTGGAAAAAGGGCAATAACAGCAATATGATCAGTACTAATGGGCTCAAGAGACAGGTGTCCACACGGGCGATGCCAAATGACTCCTGATTGGTCGCAGTGCCGGTGCTGGAAGGCCCAACACTCGTTCTTGTAGTTGTTCCAGACGGAGTGCTGGACGGGGAGACGGAGGGAGAGTCTGAGTCCGCCAGCTGCTTTGGACCATAGACGGAAGGCGTGATTACCACGATGCTATCGAGATCTAATTTGACAGTTTCATGCTTTAGTTAGCATCCCAAATTACTTGCGACAAACAAACCGCACCGAAGAACGAATTATTAACACCAGCATAGTTGGTAATAGTGATCGTGTGTTCTGTTTCATCGAGGTTCGATCCCAAATACTTTAGAAAACATTCTCGCCAAACCTCGGATACCTCGGATGGGGTGTTTGATAGTCGACTGAATTGTGGCGACTCGTCGGATGGTCGCTGATAATCGAGATCTTGCCGAGATGTTAAGTGGTGAGGACAAAGCAGGGAAAAGCCATGAGCCTGGCACGTGAGTAATCCTAACACACACATGCTAGCGAATGTGCACAATTATATCCTTCTAGACTACGTTCTGTTGCCAATGTAACAATATCTATAGTCATTTTATCTGCTGCACTGAGTTCCTGTATATCGATATCCGAATCAAACCTCAGAAAAAGCCGAAGTTAACCTCCATGCCCTGGTACCGCCGTAGCCTCTCGGTGTAAAGCTGGCTTTCGAGTTGAAACATGGAATGGGATTGGCGTTCGGGTGGCTTCTGATAAGTCAAGACGAATTTCCTGAAGGAATCCTTGCTGTTAATTTTGTGTGGGTATCGCAATTCTCTAAGGTGGTGAGAGGACAACGCCTCTAGCAATGCGTTCGAGCTTAACCCTCGTCTGAGGTAAAGAAAGATGGTTTGGACTGTATTGAGGTATTGAACAACCTGATAGGGGGTATATCATACTTGTACATCTAGATCTACAGATTTAAACGAAGAGCGGGGAGAGTCGAATGGTACAAGAAAGAATGGGAAGGTTAAGGATTGACAGAAAATGCACACACACAGAACACAGATTCATGGGTACACACACCAGCGCTTTGACCCAAATTACAACAAAGCTAGAAAGAAAAGAAAATGCGAAAGGGAAAGTACCGTCGAGACATTATGATGCTCGGGTATATAGACTATTCCTCCACCCAGCGCCGCAATTCTGAACCGAATTACCTAGAGCAACACAAGATCCATCGTTAGAACAGAGGCATCTACTACCACAAAACCGAAAGCGTACCTGGACACTTCATACTACACTCCCCGGCATTCGTCTGAGATCCCAACGATCCAGACTTGAATACTTCGTTCCCGCAGAAACACTGCACCCCATTTTGCGTCGCAGCGAACTTGAATCCACGCTCCAAGCAAGTGCCCAAGCACCGCTCCGTCGTCATCGAGCTGCTCGAGGTACTGTATCCTCGTAACATTCGCTCAGCAGTGTCGATGTAGCACCCGTCGCTGTTCCAGACGGTGTTGGTCTTTTGGGAGAGGTTCATCGTCCAGCCGCCTCCGCAGAGTTGGAAAGAGTCGCCTGGGCAGGTGGAGGCGCAGTTGGAAGAAGCGATGGTGGAGCCTGTGGCACCGTTGTTGGTGACGCTGTTACCGCAATGACATTCCGCTCTGTTGAAAAGCCGATAGTCAGTGACAGGCATTTAATAGTAGTAGATGGAAACTACGCACCCGTATTCCACTCCAGAGAATTGGTAAGCTGAGCAGAGCGAGTTGCAGACCTGGGGCGTCATATCGCCGCGGGAATAGCTAGCATCAGTCAACGCTCTCCTGCTTCCGGTCGTTCCCTCTGCCACACAGCCTCTGGGGGCGAATCCTGTTACTGAGACAGTGGCCGTAGCTGTAGAGCTCGTGGTTGTGGTCGAGGTGGTCGTGGTCGTTGTTGTCGTGCTACTACTTGACGAGGACGACGGCCTGGAATAGATCGCGATCCTATTCCCGTCACCGCATTTCTCGTTCGCTGGAAAGCAAAGCAATCGGCCATCAATGAAGTTGACATCTCATGTAAAGCAAGGAAAGAACACCTACCATTGCCACTGCACGCCATACCACACTGCGAATCCGCCCCAGCCGACACTCCGCTTCGAACGACGCTTCCACAATAGCACTCTTTGCCGTACTCGACACCGCCAAATTCGTACCCGCGCGAAGCACACGTCGACAGGCACTTGGATATCGTGTTCGTCGACTCCGAGGTGGATCCCCCGTCGTACAGGGTTCGCTGATTGGTATTATCAGGGTAGCATCCTCGATAAGTCCACGTTACACCATCCACAGAGGTCGTAGTGGGCGCGGGAGGCGTTCCCGTCGTCGAGGGGCGCGAGTAGACAGCGAGTCGGTTGCCGTTTCCACATGTTTCCGCAGCTAAAGATGCGCATTATTAGCACCTCTCCTCATAATACGAAAATGGGCAGGGCTCTCACAATTTCCAGCACACGGCATACTGCACTCCCCATTGGATTTGAGGACAGCTCCGTCTCGAATCTTCGTCCCACAGTAGCATTCCCTTCCGTACTCGACACCTCCAAAGGCGAAGCCTTGGTTGACGCAGGTGGTGAGGCACTTGGAGATCGTGTTGCTGGTTTCCGAGGTGGAGCCACCGTCGTAGAGGACGCGGTTATTGGTAGGATCATCGTAGCAGCCTTTGTATGTCCACGTGGAGCCAGCGACGGATGTTGTGGTCGCGGTTGCGGTTGTAGATGTACTCGTTGAGGTGGTGGTGGTTGAGGTAGACGATGTGGTGGTACTTGTCGAAGTAGACGCAGGACCGCCAGAGGAAGCGGCTAAAGAAGGCGATACATCAGATACAAGAATTCTGAGCAAGGGTAACGGAAAGACGTACTAGCTGCTCCGACGTATGCGTTGTAGTTGTCTGTACCGCGTTCAGGTCAACAAAGCGAGCCCTCATGAAAAAAAANGAGAGCAGAGCACGCACATCTCACAGGGTTTGTGACATAAGTGAAGTCGTCCGGCGTCCGGTCAATGATCATTTGGCCACCCCTGACCATCTGCACCGTGATTTTTCCAGCGGCAGATGGGACTCTGAGTTTCGAAACGCCAGAATTCACATTGAACGATTGCGAATTCCCGCCTGACTTCAAAATGACCTGGGCAGGAGACGTCGCGAACACAGCTACCCAAAGATAGTCCTATCGACAAACGAGGCTATCAATGTCGTGCATTCGTTCTCGGAAATGGGCAAGACGTACGAGGGACCAGCTATATCCGTCCGGCCTGCGACCTCCGTCAACCGAGGCAGTTGCTTGAGCGGGATGAGGCTTGGACCAATAGTAGATAACGTCTTTCTGTTTCGTCGTCAGAACCGTAGGCAAGAAACAGTCGGCTACGAACTCACTGTGATGGCAGGATAACTACCCGTCTTGAATGCTCTGATGTAGTACTCGGACATATCGAACCAGGCAGTGTGAGGGAAGCCATCTGCCCAGTACGTTCCAGAAGGCTGGGAGCCCCGAATGGTACCGAAGCTAAAATGTACCGTCGGTAAAAGGACGAAGGTGAAGGGAAAAGGGCACATACTAATTCGATTCGCCGTAGTCATTCCTGTGGGGGGGGNAGGTGAAAGGGATGAGTCGTGAACAGAGTGCGAGAGAGAAACGGATCAAAGAGAACGCACCAGGTAAGCATCTCGACAAAGTTCAGTTCGTTTCGCATGGAAATGAGCTGCTCCCAACGGTTATTGATCAGCCAGTTGTCGCCACGCAGGTAGAAGGTCTTGTAGGGAAGATTCGTGCTAAGCCACAAAAATCAGTCGTGTGCAATTAAGCATTGATGAGCGACATACAACATCCAACCGCTGACAGTGGTTGCGTATTTGGACCCTAGCTGGTTCATGTCTGGGGTAAAGCAAGCAGAATGAGCAAAGGAGCAATTCCGGGGAAGACGACGGAAGCATACAGAATCTATCATCGTCGGTCTGCCAAAACATCATGTCAGTAGATTTTGAGGATTGTCAATGTGTGGCAACTTACGGTCTTGTCATAGTTGCCCTGCGGGTATGCACAACCCCAGCTTCAAGCATCATCATCAGAACCCAAGGTACATCCCGAATAAAGGGGCAACACACCAATACCACGAATCCAACGAGTTCCAAGAATTAAATTGTCCTTCCAATCCCCAAATGAACGGCATAATATACGCGTTTGTCTGAGCCTTCAAGCTCGCCCACCCAGCATTCCCCAAACAGTCCCCGGCATAACTCGATATGAACACTTTGCCGTTGATCTTGAACTGATTCGGGTGGTCTGAGAAGACCCTGGTACGGGAAACGATATCGTTGACGTCGCACGACATCTCCGTAAAGTCGAAGGAGATGAAGAATTTGAAGTTGGTGCCGATAGCTCTGGCGACGTCGTAGGCGTCGGCAATTCGTTGCCGTTGCCAGTCGGCAGAGCCAATGTTCAGAGCCACAGCATCTCTGCGCGGGGAAAATCAGGAATGCGGACTTATATTGAGAAGCTCGAGAACGGAAGGGCTACGCACATTCCTTTAGCCTGCATCTCTCTAATATCTTTCTCCCAATCCGCCCGGGTATAAGGATAGCTGCATAAGCGAGAACGAGACAGATGCCAGTCAGTCAGCGCGCCACATATGGTATAGAGGTCTCCTTACGTGTCTGTCATTTTGGGAGTCAAGTCACAGGTTAATCATCGGACAGTGAGATAACAAATGCAGAAGCAGATACGCACTCCCAACGATCTGTACAAAAGGTCAGCACCGAACGATCTCGCTGAGGAACAAAAATAACGCACATGATGCATAAAAACATATTTTGTCCCATCTCGCTTCACCAGTTCCTGAGGATCATCGCCCCAGGGCAGAGTCCTGTTGAACAGATGCGCTGGAGAGGTGGCTGTCGGGTTGGTGGCGCGTCGGTGGTGATGTCGGTTCGGCGACGAAAGGCCTCGGTGTGATAACCGGGCGTCCACCAGACAGGTCGACACCAACACCGAAGCTGCCAGTAACACTCGAAAAAGCGCAAAGCCGGCCATGGTTGAAGGGTGTCGGTGAAAGTCGAATAGCTAGAGACAGTCGGTCAAACTTTTACAAGTAAAAAGACAGTGATTTCCGAAGGAGCGATCGAAAGGTGCGTAGAAACGAATGTCAAGCGGGAGAAGCCAGAGACTCTCCGCGAATCTACAAACGAAGGGAAGGGTGGAGCGGAGGCCCCACGCGAAGAGAAAAGAAACCGACGACGAGCAGGAAAGAAGAAGGAAAAAGGAAAACGGCAACAAGAACAACCGTCGCTACTATTTCAACGGGGCGCAATCTGAGTTCGTTTATCCCATTGCGGTGTCGACTCACCTTTTTGGGCCGAAATCATGCCAAGCGCCATTGGTGCCTCGATCGCGAACAGACGGTGGGCGTTCTTGACGGGCGGAATGCTGTTGAATGACGAATCAGCACCGGTAATATGTTGTCTGCGGTGGCCACTGGGAAATTTCCAGCAGGAATGGCCCAGGCTTCTTTCCTCTCCCCCTTTCTTCGAATACGAGTACACTCAGAGTTTCGGAGAATCGAGTCATCGTGATGCATGGGATGGCTCTTGAAGGCGCAGAGATGTGATAGGCATGGCATATTTGACTCTTGTATCGAGGCATTGTTGATGAGAACGTCTCCACGATGATGGAGGCGCGGTGATGATAAGATGCGTTATGAACGGCATCAACTGAAACTTTGCCCGAGCCTTCTGAGGCTAAAGCCAACCACTGGAAAACGTTCAGCCTATTATTGTAGCTTTTTCATTCGGAAGGCACCCGGGTCGCAAAGCGGGTATGCATCCATGTTGAATGTTCGGCATGATGGGGTTTTCGGAGAGTGGGGCCAACAGGGGGNATATCGGGCGGAACCCTTGACAGGGGTGGCGGCTGCGCGTGTTGCCTTGCAACCAATTATGAAACCGCTGCAGCCACAGGAACAGCAAGAGATTTGATGCAGGAGCCCCTGCAAAAGCGAGGCCGAGATAGAAGGCAAAGAGAAGCTGTTTGCTCATCAGTATCATAGCATGGAGGGCTCGTATTACTTACCTTACCGTAGATGCCGCGGTGAATCCTTAAGCTCTGGAACTCGATGGCTTATCATAGAAGTTTGATGACCGCGAGCATTAATGTCTTGAATTCGAATACTTTTGAAAGAAAGTACAACGGCAATCCGAGCGCTGTTCACCGAACCCTGGGTCTGTCATATTCATATTCTGTCACGATCTCAGAACTCATGGTACGAATCGGTATGACAAGGTAACCACGTACCGTAAATCATCCACGAGGCCGCAGCGCCAGCGCCGGTTCTCATTCTGTCTGGTTGAATATATGATACAGATCTTTATCCAGGGCTCACCCGAGCACCGCAAAACCGCGACATTCAAGCTTCAAGGCACCTTCAACGCGATACATGTCATTCAGTCGTCCTTTACACGTCGAAGACCCGAGCAACGCGCCAAGTAACTCGGATGAAGGCAGTATGGACCCCCGGCAAAATGCTAGATGCGGACGGACGACATTCCGAGCCAGCTCCAGTTCGGATACATCTCTCCATCGTCCTTCGACCAACTCTAAAGCGTGCGTGTAATGCCAGAGCATGACCTACTTGTTCTACTTGAGCTTCTCGCTAGACAAACGGACGAAGGGAGCCTCACCTAGTCTCGGCTCTCGTTCCGGTCCACGACACCGAACAAGCATCCGGATGATAGCCATCCATACCACCCTGCAGTCGGCAGCAAATCCCAGCTTCCTTCGCGCAGTCATACACCCAAACCACGGACGGCCAGCGAAGGAAGAAATGGCGACTCCCTGACCAAAGAAAGTCTCGGACCGTTGTCCAGCGAGCTCACAGCTGCAGCGAGAACCTTCGGAGCATCACTGTAACAGCAGGCCTCAGCGTGCAAAGGAACTCCAGGCATCGTCGAACGCTACTCACTCAGGATGCACCCTCAGCACCACGTCCTTCCCATCTTCCGCCAACCACAGAACGTCGATGTTGACGGCGGCAGACGTCGCTCCGAAAGCTTGGTCCAGTGCATCTGAGAGCGATTTTCGTAGTCTCAGAGCATCGCTGAGAGGTGGTGTAATGGAAAAGTGGATGTAGTGCTTGGTCGTTGGGTGGAGGGGCGAGCTCGACATGGTTGGAGATGACAACAGCCGCTGTCGACCTCGGCCTCAATAATCGTCAAAAATCTCGCGAAATATTTCGGATTTCAATAATCAGCCCAGGAGTGTTATTCGTACAGAGCTCAGAATAACTACGTTAAATACAAGCTCTCGATTGACTTTTTGGTTTATTTGGCTGCACTCTCGCTCCTGGCCAAGCAGGAGGAATATGTCCCCTTCCAAAAGTCAGTCTTCTCCTATGAGCTGGTCCACAGCTGGTCCACGGGCCCTCCTTTACCGAGTCTCGAAATACGGAGGGTAAAAAAAATCTTACTGGCGTGACAGGGGAGTGTGAGCTGGGTATATTCAAGGATTTAGAGCGTCGAGATTCAGGACTTTGAGATAGACGAAAGGGGTAAGAGAGATGCCAGAGGCCAGTGGAAGCGCGAATTTGTGCTTGTGTGGCTCCAGCCTGGTGGATCCTCATCACCGCGTCAAGGTGTGGGACATTCCCTTTCACTCTGGACGGACTGTTAGAGAAACTCGAGCTTCAATAGCAGGTGCCCGCTAGTCCCATACACCTAGCGGAAGAGGGTTGTCGATCGATCTTGGTGAGCGCTCTTGATATCTAGTTGGGAATCCGTTGCTGATGTGGGCTGTAATCGCTAGGTACCGCGTCCGCAGGTGTTGCCTACATTTACTGCTCACCATATGTTCAGTAGAGTAGTTATGTAAAACTTCCACAAGATTGCAAAATCCACCTCCTTCCAAACTTCTATTCTCAACAGACCGTCCGCTTTTCCAGATTACCAAATGCTCACCCTACGACCTTGAGGCGATGGACACGCCCTTCGAGACGGGTCCGCTGTGGATGGGCCTCGGTTGCCCAATATCACGGTCAGCAAATCCGTTCGCATCTTCTCCCACATAAACGTTCACTGACTCATCTCAGGCCGCCTACAGCCCGGGAAGACCCGTTGACCTCATCATCGACTTGCTCGTTCGCCTCTGGGAGTACACTAAGGATCAGGTCATCAGGAACACCGGAGCTCTCGTTCTCAGTAAGTATCTCGGCCTTCTCTCCTTGCGTTTTTAGCGTACCGATTCTAATGATCTTACTCTCCTAGACACGGCGGAGGTCCGGCTCACAGTTGGATTGCGAGAGGCTGCGAAATCAAGCACGCCTGACAATAGCAACTGGCCTCGTTGCCAGCCCTCATCCAGCTACGACCCCGAGGCCGCTGCGGTTGATTGTGCACCCTACGAACCCTCACCATTTGAAGCCCTGGCTGAACTTCATCGTCTACAATGCTCATGGTCCCACTGTTGATTTAAAGGTGAGTCTTAATCATCATTCCATCGAGTAACCCAATCCTAATGATCGTGCCCTCGGCCTGCTGAAGATTATTGGGTAGATGACGCACCTTGAAATTGCGGAGATGCATGCTCGGTTGGAGCGAGCTATGGTAGTTTTTGCTGATTTGAGATTCCGGGAGCTTGTCAAGGTGCGCCCCATAACAACCGTTGTTTTTNGAAGTCGCGTTTCTTTGCTTAACTCAGGCTCTTGATCAGACATCGCTGGCGTACCATCCTGCGCATCTCGACCCTGCTTCGCTGGCTTGCTTCATAGAGGGTGAAGCCCAGTATCTGATCCTTACTTCCCAATGTGCCTCCCTGGTGCACTCGTTCAGCGAAACCGATAGGCGGAATTATTCTAGCCTCAAAGACGATGGTAAGTTTCTCTGTGGTTGCAATCATTGTACCTGGACTGAATTATCTCGTCTCCCCGTAGAAGACATGTTTCATTTCACTTGCTTCAACGCCGAAGACCCTCACGATCTTACAGTTGGACCGATCAATAGACAGCTGTCGGTACCGGGCGATTTTCTCGGAAGAAAAGTCTTCAACTGTGTCATATCTCAGGTGTGTAGTGGTCCGTGTATTCTTCCCATCCTGCCGTTGCTGATTCTGCGACGAACTACTCGAAAAGCGACTCGCTAGAGTTGACCGACCTGTACACGCACCCCTGCTCGTTGGAGGTTTCGTCAGCAGCAAGTATCCAGGGTAGTGTGTTGAGGTAAGGCTTACCGATCCGTTTCACCAAGGCCAATATACTTACTCTTGAATTGCGTAGCAGCAATTCGGAAATTAATTCTGGTCATCGCTCGCCCTCCTCGCGCAGATATCGCAACGCTTCGTAGTGCTGCGCAGTACGGGTTGGCGAAGAGGAATTCAGTGTCGATGGTCATCTCCGAGTCGTATATAATGAAGGTGTGGATTTATTTATCGATCGTAAGCTTTGTGTGTTTACATTATTGCGAGCAGGTCGAGTTGCTCGTGGAACAGGAAGAAGCTCGCGTACAGCAAAAATAATGATGCTGTTGCTGCTATTTGCGAGAATCGCTATGTGTCCTTCATCTCTGCTCTCGTGGCTTGTCGACGAGTTGTGGGTGTTTGATAGGTTGCGATACCTTGTGTCGAAAGGGGCGACTGTTAGGAAAAAGTGCGTCTCATTTCTGTCGCCTATCTCAGCTTCGGATACTGAAATTGTTTTCAGGCAACGTTCTACGACGAAGTTCGGGTAAACTTGTTGGCGAACTTTCTCTCCCGGTGCTGTGTGCTGAACTGCTTGCTACCTGAAGCGGGGTCTCCCGATAACCCGCCGGTACGTCTTATTCTCCCTATCCTAACCTGCGCACTTTAAACTAACCTATACCGCCTCATAGACTGTTCCTCCATCGCCACCCTCTACACCAGCGACTCCGGCACAATCATCCAATACACGGACCAAGACGAAATCCTCGAATCGTGCGAATGGACCAACCTTCCACAGAATGCGGCCACTTCGAATATGGCCGAGATCTATACCCAGTTTGTGTGCCCAGGTGTTGGATAGCGGGTACCATAGGCAGGAGTGGGGGAGCTGGGTGGTTTTTACTTCACTCTTTGCGCCGCCCGAGTTGCACAGGATGGCTGATTGTCTTGTACGTAGAGTCACATTTGACTTCCGCGGACGAGGCGCCTCAGGTTTGGTATCTTGAGCCTTGCGGCTTGGGTAGTGGACTCGATCTCGATTTATGTTTGCTGCTTGGATATTCTATACCCATATGTTCGACATACATTTCATCTAGCATTTCCATAGCCCTCGTTGCTTTGAGGGCTCACGATTGTCAAGTAGGAATTTTGCGATCTCTTATTAGATCTTTCGAATCCGCGATTCGTCAACCATCGGGATTTACTTCGAGAATATCGGCTTTGCACTTGCGAAGCATCGGCCGAACGAACTGCTGAGAGCGCCCAACCGGCGCGGAGTCATGGGGAGTCACGGGATGGTCAGATCATCGATCAGGATGCCTCGGCGCTCTCTCACCGCAACCTAAACTTGGACCACCATCCACCGTCGAAACTTTGCGATCTAACCAAGCTTTTTGTACCAACTCACCAACAAACCGATATGGCTGAATTTACTCACTCTGGAGGAGGAGACAAACATGGCCTTCCCGACAAAACGGAGAAGAACCCACCGATCCCTTCTCGCACTGCAGCGCCAGACGCCGATGGCGGTCAAGCCCCTAGCACATCCAAGGGATTTAAAGCGTGGATGGGGAAGAAGTATGACAAATTGAAAGGGAGGGCTAAGGCGGAAAAGGGCGTGCCCAAGGAGGATAAGCGCGCCAAGTCGTTGCTCGATCGAGGCAAGCCGAAGAACGAGAGAGAGGGGGAAACAAGGCCTCAAGATGCTGGGGGTTCCTCCAAGGTTGGGGCTATTGCGCTGGGCGCATTCAAGACCGCACTGAGTATCACTGTTGCCTTCATACCGGAGCCATACAACAGCCCGGCTGAAGGATTGCTGAAAGTGGTGGAGATCATTGAGGTATGCGCGCATTCCGTTTTTGTTTCGTGCATGTCGCTCAAGTGTTGCACAGAAAGTCGACTCGAACAAGGAAGAGGTGGAGCTTCTGAAGAGACGTTGCGAACTCTTGGGCTCCAGCATTATAAATGTCGTCCAGGGGAAGGACACAAAGCTCCTGTCGAAGGATCTGACGGATAGCATTGGACGTCTTGTGGCGTGCGTATCTTTCTTTGAATACTCGGTCTGACATTCCAGTAACTGGGGCCTGGCTACAGGGGGATATGGGCCACTTTGGAGACGGTTAATAAGGAGAAGTCCACGGGATTCACGGCGTATGTGTTGGCGGAAGATGAGGTTGAAGTTCTCAACAACGCAAACAAGAGCCTTGACGAACTCTTGCACTGCTTTTGGGTACGTTTCCAGGACGCTGCTTTCCGATCTTTGCTGAAGCGATTCATCCCTGGTAGATCGAAAATCAGATTGCAGGAACAATTGTCATGGCTGACATCCTCAGCGCTGTTCAGGACCAGGCAGGGCACTATGAGGTTTGTTCTCTGTCTGTTCCTCAAGAAATTCATTAACTGGGCAAGCAGAACTCAACCCTCGACCGACTCAAGCGGGTTCCTGGCGCTGCTTATGACTCACAGGCCGTTGCCACCAAGATCATGGCATGCTTTGAGGGCACACGCTCTAACCTGTTGGCTAACGTTGGGCGCTGGATGATTGGCGCCACTGCTGGTGGTCATAACCCTCCGCTATACATTCTTGATGGGATTGCTGGGATTGGCAAGTCTACAGTGGCTATGACTGTGGCACGACGTGCTGCGGACCCCACCATCAACTGTCTTGGGGCTACTTTTTTCTTTTCTCGAGATCAGGAGGATCGAAAGACATCTTTGGGCTTTGTGCACACCATTGCATACCAGCTGGCTCGCTATCATGCATCCTATGGAAAAGCTATTGCAGCTGCCATTACTAGCAACCCTGAAGCTCTAGACAAAGTGCTCACTCAGCAGTTCAACTTGCTTGTGGCCAAGCCACTGCATCCACTGCTTGAGCAAAGAGCAACCCCACTTGTTCTGGTGTTTGATGCTCTAGATGAATGTGTTGAGCCAGATGCCTCAGCAGTTCTGACCCTGATCATATCCTCAATCTCTCAGCTGCCAAATGTCAAGGTGTTCCTTACCAGTCGTCCAGAGCTGGGACTGAGGAGCAAATATATGGGCACACAAAATGCCAAAATTTTCCATCTTCAGGAAATAGAAGATCTGATAGTGGAGCATGATATTTTCCTATATGTCAGCTATTGTTTGTCTCCACCCAAAATCCAGGAAGTTCTGGGGGATTCATATGATACTTGCTGGCAACCAACAGTGGAGGACAAGACTCAACTTGCCAAGCTGTCTGGGAAACTATTTATCTATGCATCCACTGCTGTCAAGTTCATACTTGATAAGCAACACCTGGATCCTGAAGGACAGCTTGCAAGTCTTCTGGATATGGAGTCTCATAGTCCTCACTCACTATCCAAACTGGGTGGATTATATCTCTATGTGCTTGAATCAGCCAAGCCTGATGAAAATGCAGAGAACTGGCTCAATCGGCTTAAAATCATTGTTGGTGCCATTGTAGTTCTGCAAACTCCTCTTCCTGCCATGGCTTTAGCAAGCCTATTGAATCAGAAAGAGAGTGTTATCAAAGGCACTTTGGGAAACTTGCATTCAATCCTTGCTCCACTGGGTGAAGGCCCTGCTCTCACTTACAAAGTGCACCACAAGTCTTTTCCTGACTTTATCACTGGTTCCTCTTGCCCTTCTGAGTTCCAAATTGTGGAACAGGAGCATCATTTGGACTTGGCCAAGTATTGCCTGAAAGTGATGAACAGGCAACTCAAGTTCAATATTTGCCAAGTGCCTGTTCCTTCCAAGGACCAGTTCAAAGACTTGGAGGATTTGCTTAAAGAAGGCCTGAACACAGAAAATATTTCACAGGAATTGCAATATGCAGTCTGCTATTGGGCTAATCACCTGAGCAAGGCCAAAACAGCTGACTCAAGTCTCATAGCCCTGCTGAATGTATTCTCAAAGGAGCATCTCATGCACTGGCTGGAAGCATTGGCCTGTATCAAACAGCTGGATGCAGCACACATGGCATTCAAAGGTGCCTTGACTGTACTGGTATGTCATTTTCTATGGTTCCAATCATTAAATGCTCACTAAAATATATCATAATAATACTAGGCAAGTCATACTGGCAGTAGCTCAGACCTATTGAAACAAATGCTCCAAGATGGCCAGAGGTTTCTTTTGCTGAATGCTAACATTATCACAAGAGCACCTCTGCATCTGTATTGGTCTTGCATACCTCTGGCACCAAAGCAAACCATGATTCAAAAAGTCTATGGCAATAAGAAGAGCAGAGTATGCATCATTAAAGGAGATACAACATGGCCATTAGAGCTTGCAGTTCTGCAGGGCCACTCTGCTGGAGTAATTGGTGTTGCCTTCTCACCTGATGGGCAAAGGCTGGCATCTGGATCAGCTGACAAGACAGTGTGCCTGTGGGACAGCCAAGCAGGAACTGTTCTTGCCACTCTTGAAGGCCATTCTAATTGGGTTAACAGTGTTGCCTTCTCACCTGATGGCCAAAGGCTGGCATCTGCATCATATAAGGGCACAATGTGCCTGTGGGACAGCCAGGCAGGAACCCTTCTTGCCACTCTTGAACATCAACATTTTTTCATGATTCTTTCCAACTTTTCAACATTTTNATGCAAACCTGAAGAAACACACCCCATCTGTTTCTGGATTGGTTAGAGTCAAACTCATTGGCCCAAATTTGTTGCCAACACCAGTCCCAATTTGCTGGTTTCCCTCAAGCTGGGATGCTGTCCATGTATCTTTTGATTCTACATTCTCACTTGCAGCCATTGGGTGTGCAAATGGCAGAGTCTACATTTTTGACATTTCTAAATGTGTTGAAGGATCATGATCAGTCCATATTTTCTCAGATTTAGACCCTGCATATTATCCTTACTGTCACTGTTGCTTCTTGTACATGTAGTATTTACCATGAATTCAATCTCTTGTTGTGTAAATTATGCCAATATTGGATACTCTCATTCCAGTTCACAGTAGTTCAAGCCATTTATCCTATAGTTTGGTAGATGCCAGCTTGGACAATGTAACTTGAATTCCAGGTCATTTTTATTTTTTGTGAGTGGTGAGTGTCATAGTTTGAGCTCAGTGCCAAAGTAAAGGTGATACTGGAGCTTGCCATCAGCCTTTCTACCTGACATGGCCAGTTGAATATCCAAAGACATTCCACTGGTCTCATCAGTTTTCACTTCACTCACATGACAACATGTCAAGTTGACCTCAGACCATTGTCCATGGAGTCCACAGCTGCAGCAAGAACCTTTGGAGGAGCATTACAATTCACTGCAACAACCAGGCTTTAGTACACATGAACCTGAAGTATCAAGCACTACTCATACTGAATGCACCCTCAACACCATGTCCTTCTTCGTTTTTGGCAACCAAAGAACATTAATGTTGGCAGTTAATGTAACTGCACAGCTTGGTCTAGTGTGTTTGAGAGTGATTTTCATAGTCACAATGCATTGTTGCATGGTGGAACAATTGGAAAATGGGTGTAGTGCTTGGTTGTGGGGGCAAGCTCATTATGGTTGGAGGTAGCAAGCCTCTGCCTCAATAATCATCAAAGAATAAAAAATGTTGCTAATATTTCGAATTTCTGATGGTCAGGCAGGCCACAGGTACAGTCACAATGTTGGTACATAGTACTGAGTCCTTCACAGAGCTGATCTCTTCTTCCATGAGGGCCTTGTGGAACCCAACCAACCCAAAGTGATCTCCATGGGAGTACTTGATGTAAGGTGGCCTCCCATTGAACTTTTCCTTCAACAGATCCTTGATGTTGCTCCAAGTGCAGTCACCTCTGCACATGTCAGACCTCAATATCACACCTTGGACAAAAGGTACATCTTCAGGATACACCAAACTGTTGCCCTCATAATCCCTGCGGATGGTGATTCAGTTCCCAATGTGCTCAAGGATGGCTTTGTTGTGTTGTTTTGATTTGTCTGCCCAATTTTTCATCTCCTTAAACACGTTAAAACCATGACCTCTGGCAATAGTTTCTCTCCTGTGCATGGCAGCCTTGCCTGTTAACCCCTCCTCCTTGATCTTCATGTTGCAATAGTCCATCTTGGACACTGGCATAATGAGAAGTTCCTTCCCCTCAAATGTGAGTTTAGGTGCTCGGCCTTCAAGAATTTGTCCACCATCTCGAAATCTGCAAACTTGTGGCTAGTGGGCCAGCGCTGTGCGTGGCATTTCCGAGGCCTTTAATGACCACTTTTAAATTTTATCCTCCTGAAAAGCAGGATCTGTGGGGCAAAAGATTCTGAGGATTTGGCATGTAGAGCAAGGGAGGCAGGTGCAAAGACAATGGAAGAGTTTCAAAAGGCACACGCCTCACAAAGTAGTAGTTACCCACAGTCACTGGTTCTTATTTCAAGAAAAGGCTTGGCATCCAGCTGCGGGGTACAAGTACCCGAGTCCATAGGCCTCGGAACTCTGCAAAGACGGAGGCCTTGAACTTTTTGTTTTCGTCCCTCCGCATCCTGACAGAGTTGATAGCGCCGTACGTGCTGAAAAACACTTCCAGGCACTGCTGAAGGCTCGCATCCTCATCCTCCGGGAAGCCTTTGGCGTAGACGCTGCGCTCGAAAGCATCCTTGGGTTCGGCGGACTTTGTCGCCGGTGGAGTTGACTTCGAGGAAGGTGGAGGAACGGAGGGCGGAGACGAGCCACTCGGAGCCGTGCGATGCGTTTGAAGGAGGCGATGGTGGAGATGGGGATCCAGTGTTCGGGGTCTTTGGAGTAGAGCGTCCACATGAACCTAGAAGCGAGAGGTTGAGTGAATGAAGTAGAATGCATAAAGAGGAACGACGCACTTTTCGTAGGGCGAGTTGGAGTCGGCAATGCAGAACTCCACTGTGAAATCATCAGGAAACTCTCGGACTGAATCGCAGTGGGAGCACGCACCTTGGTTCTTCGCCCCCTCGACATCTCCGGCGGGTGCGATGGGCTGACGGCCATAGATTGACCAGCACCTTAAATCGTGGTCAAGACGGTGGGTGTAGTCGTAGATATGGCCATCTTTTAGGTTGTTTTGGAACGTCCGCACTCGAACAGGATCCCCCAGGAATTTTTCTTTGCCTGTTCATATGAAACAAACTGTCAAATTTGAGTTATTTTGCCGGTTCTTGGGTTTCTTGCCCTTAAAGAGCCTTCTGGTGCGATAATCAGAGCGGGTGAGAGGAAAAGAAAGCCTATGGCTGGGCAGAGCAAGTGGAAAAGAGTCAGGTCAAGTCAAACCGTATAGGCGGTGATCAGGGGTAGCTGTGCCAAGGACGCCAAAGCGGACGGCGGATTGAATAGTGTCGGGGCACGGTTCGAACCTCACTGCGATCGTCCTTTGACCACCCCCAAGCTTCCATGGCTGCAAATCCCACCCTTCGTCGAATGAGTCCAGGCTTCGTGCTTCTCCTTCTACTCGTCCCTCCGTCAAGACACTGGGGAATCTATCTCGATGTTCCCACCCCGCCATGCTTTAATGGTCCCTCACGGCTGGATTGAAGACACGCTCCTCGATGAGCGAAAGGCGGGTTTCAACGAGTTCTTGTGCTTGATATTCAACGCCGAGAAGACGAGGGGCAACCCTGTCCTATCGGCCTTCTTCAAAACACCCTTCGCCTCATGCTTCGCACTAGAGTCTTTGGGAGAAGGTCTTACGCAGCTTGCTGTAGTGCATCCTGCTGCTCGTCTTTTACGGTTCAAGTAGGACAAGGAGGCAAAGTTGGGCGGGGTGGGACCTCCGATTGTGGCTTCTTATTATTCGTCATGGGCTGCAGCGACTCTTCTCCCGGAGAGCATGAACTGGAATAAATTTGATATTGTTTTCTTCGGTGAGCGTACACCAGCGCTTTGACCCATTTACAACAAAGTTAGAAAGAAAAGAAAACGCGAAAGGGAGAATATCATCGAGACATCACAATGCTTGGGTATACAGACTATCCCTCCACTCAGCACCGCAATTTTGAGCCGAATTACCTAGAGCAACCCAAGAGCTATCGTCAAAACATGGAGGCATCTATTGGCACAAGACCGAAAGCGTACCTGAACGCTTTATACTGCACTCCCCGGCGCTCATCTGGGATCCCAACAACCCCGACTTGAATACTTCATTCCGACAGAAACACTGCACCCCCATTCTGCGTCGCAGCAAACTTGAATCCGCGCTCCAAAAAAGTCCTCAACACCTCTCCGTCATCATCGAGCTGCTCGAGGTAGTGTCTCCTTCTAACTTTCGATCAGCAGTGTCGATGTAGCACCTGTCGCCGTTCCAGACGGTGCTGATCTTTGTGGTTCGTCGTCCAGCCGCCTCCGCCGAGTTGGGAAGAGTCGCCTGTGCAGGTCGAGGGACACCTGAAGAAGACAATTGTGGAGCCCGTGGCACCGCTGTTGGTTACGCTGTTACCACAATAACATTTCGCTCTGTTGAAAGCCAATAGTCAGTGGCGTGCATTTAATAGGAGCCAATGGAAACCACGCACCTGTATTTCGCTCCAGCGAATTGGCACGCTGAGCAGAGCGAGTTGCAGACTTTGGGCATCATGTCGCTGCGGGAAGAGCTGGCATCCTGCTTCCAGTCATTCCCTCTGCCACACATCCTTTAGGGGTAAACCCTGTTACTGAGACAGTGGTTGTAGCCGCGGAGTACTGATGGTCGTGGCTGAGGTGGTGGGTGTGGTTGTTGTCGTGCTACTACTTGACGGGGACGACGGCCTGGAGGAGATCGTAATCCTATTCCCGTCACCGCATTTCTCGTTCGCTGGAAAGCAAAGTAATCAGCCATCAATCACATTCAAAGCAAGGAAAGTACACCTACTATTGCCACTAAACGCCATAGCACTCACTCCGCTTCGAATGACGCTTCCGCAGTAATGCTCTTTCCCATAACGACACCGCCAAACTCGTACCCGCGCAAAGCACACGTCGACAGGCCCTTGAATATCGTATTCGTCGACTCCGAGGTGGATCTTCCATCGTACAGGGTTCGCTGATTGGTATTATCGGGGTAGCATCCTTGGTGGGCCCACGTTACGCAGTTCACAGAGGTCATAGGGAGCGTTGGAGTCGTCCCAGTGGTTGAAGGGCGGGAGTAACATTCCCTTCCGTACTCAACACCTCCTAAAGCAAAGCCTCGGCTGACTCAGGTAGCAGGACACTTGAGGTCGTGGTGCTGGTCTCCGGGGTGGAGACACCGTTGTAGAGGACACGGCTAGTGGTAGGGTCGTCGTAGCAGCCTTTGTATGTTCATGTGAGCCAGCAAGGAATGCTGTGGTCGCGGTTGCAGTTGTGGAAGTGCTCGTTGAGGTGGTGGTTGAGGTAGACGATGTGGCCGCCTGGCTTCAAAATGCGTCGCAAACACAGCTGCCCAAAGATAGTCCTGTCGACGAGCGAGGACGTTAATGACATGCGTTTGTTCTTGGAGAAGGGCAAGACGTACGAGGGACCGGTTATATCCATCAGGCCTGCGACCTCCGTCAACCGAGGCAGTTGGATGAGGCATGGAACAATGGAAGATAAGTCTCTCTGTTTGATCGTCAGAACGTAGGCAAGAAACAGTCGGCTACAGACTCACTGTGATGACAGGATAACTCCCCGTCTTGAAGGCTTTGATAGAGTAGAGCTGATCAGAACATTCGCCATACACTGGAGTCGTTCAAGGACGTACCTGTCGTGTGTACTGTGTGGAGGATATTGGCTTGCTATTTGTCAAGAATGCATCGCTGGAGAGGGGAGTGTGGGCTGCGTTTATTGAGGCATTTAGAAGCGTCGAGATTCAGGCATTTGAAAGAGGCGACAGGGGTAAGGCATGGTGAGGAGGTTGGAACACGAGGAGAGTTTGTGCCTGCTTGGCTAGGTTGGCGGATGACGTCACCGCTCGGCCTCTTCCTCCTTGCATTGAATCTTGCATCAGGTGCGCAAAACTCGCCTTCATTTCAAGTTATTATCAACGAATCGTCCCGTTCTTCAGATAGCGTCATGCAAAGTCTCGTAGCTCGGACCTCGGAGTAGTTGGATGGCGCGGATCGTAGCCCAGGTTGGAGAAGCTCGAGTTTGTCGACAGCGTCCCAGCTCACGGTCTATTTGATATCGCACTCGCCCCCGCCTCTTCCGTCCTCGTTCAGTCACAACACCAACGGCATTCGTCCGCATTCCCGGGCTTCGCTTAGAAGGTTGTGGAAGAGAGGAAGATGTCGGTGTCGATCGATCTTGGCCCGGGTGAGCGCTCAATATCTAGTACTTTGGTTGCGAGTTTGTTGCTGACGTGGGCTGTAATGGCTAGGCACCGCGTTCTCAGTTGTCGTCTACGGTTATTGCTGGTGACAGTGCAGCAGATCGCTTGCAAANCTTCTGCAAGGTTTGCTAAATCCGCCTCCTTCCCAACTCCAATTCTCAGCAGAGCGTCCGCTTTCCAGATCCCCACTATGGCCTTGAGGCGAAGAATGCAAGCCATGGCTGGCTCTTCGAGGGATTGGTTGCCCGATATTCCGGTAAGCAAATCCGTTCGGGTCTTCTCCCACATGAACACCCATGCTCACGGACTCATGTTTGGCCACGGATAGCCTGGGAGGAGACCCATCGACCTCATCATTGACTTCCTCGCCCACACTCAGAGTCAGATCACCAGGGACACTGGAGCTGTCGTTGCTCTCAGTCAGTACCTCGGCTTGCATGGCGTATACCGATTCTTATGATTCTTTTTCTACTAGATACGGCGGAGATCCGGCTCACCGTTCCAGCGGCCTGGGTCGCGAAAGGCTGCGAAATCTTTACGTGCTTCAACGTCAAAGACCTCGCGATCCTACCGTTGGACTGATCAATGGACAGCTGTCGACACCGGCCAATTTGCTCCGGAAAGAAGTCTTTTACTGTGTCACAGACCAGGTGGGTAGTGTTTCGTGCATTCTTCCCATTCCGGTGTTTGCTGACTCCGTGACATAGGTTCTCCAGCTACTCGCTAGAGTCGACCAGCCTATGCACGCACGTGCTGAGGTAAGGCTTACCGACTCGTTCCACAAAGGTCGATATACTGACTCTTTGAATTTCGTAGCAACAATTCGGAAAACTAGTTCCATTCATCACAAGCCCTTCTGGCGGATATACGTAGTGCTGCGCAGGACGGGTTGCCGAATTGGTTTTGACGATTATCTATTCGAGACCGTCGATCACGAAGGTGCGGATTTATTGGTCAATCGTTGGCCTTGGGCGTTTACATTGTTGCGAGTAGGTCGAGTTGCCCGCGGAACAGGAAGATCGGCTAAGAAAGCCTGCGTAAATCAAAAATAACGATACTGTTGCTTCTATTGGCGAGAACCGGTGTGTCCTACATGCCTGTGCTCTCGTGGCCTTCTGACGAGTTGGGCGTCCTTGATAGGTTGCGGTACCTCGTGTCGAAAGGGGCGATTATCAGGAAAGGGTGCGTCACTTCTGTCGCCTATTTCAGCTTTCGATATTGATTTTCTCTCATTTTCAGGCAACGTCTCACGACGAAGTTTTGGTAGGGTCGCTGGCAAACTTCCTCTCCCGGTGCTGTGTGGTGGACTGTTTGCCCATCCGAAGCAAATTCTCTGAATCGCCCTCTTCTACGGCGACCCTTCCCTATCCTAACCTGCGCACTCCAAACCAACCTAAACCAGCTCATAGATCCTCCTTCATCGCCACACTCTACACCAGCGACTCCGACAAAATCATGTAGTACGCGGACGAAGACGAAATTCTCGAATTGTACGAATGGACCATCAACCTCACCTCTCTGCCTTTCAGCAAAATGCGAACACTTGGAATATGGCCGGATTCTATACGTGCCCGGGTATTGGACAGCGTGGAGGGTACCATAGCGGGGAGCTGGGGAGCTGGGTGATCGTTACCTCTCCGTCTCTTTTTTGGTCTTTGCGCCTGAGTCGGACGGGACGGCTTGTTTTGTGCGTAGAGTCACATTCGACTTCCGCGGACGAGGCGGCTCAGGCTCGGTATTTTGAGCCGTGCGGCTTGAGTCGTGGACTCGATCTCGATGTACGTTTGCCGTTTTGGAGATTCGATCCCATGTGTCTATCTGCTGTATCTACTATTTCCAGAGTCCTCGTTGTTTAGAGGGTTGACGACCATTATAACGAGTGTTGCGATATCTTATCAGATCTTTCAACTGTGATTTCGTCAGTCATCGGGATTACCTCGAGAGTATATCGGCTCTCGCGAAACATCGGCCGAATTGACTCCCAATGTCAGACGCCCAACCGCAGAGTCACGGGATGCTCATCGATGATCAGCATCAGGAATGCTTCGAGGCGCACTCACCGCAACTTGAACTTGGACCACCATCCACTGTCGACACTTTGCGATCTAACCGAGCTTTTCGAAAAAACCTACCAACGTACCGATATGGCTGAATATACTCACTCTGGAGGAGACAACCGTGGCCTTCCCGACAATCCGGAGCGCAACACACCGATCCCGTCTCGCGCTGCGCCGCCAGACACCGATGGCAGTCAGCCCCCTGGTACATCCAAGGGATTTAGAGGATGGGTGGGGAAGAAGTATGATAAAGGGAAGGCTAGGGTGGAAAGGGGCATGCACAAGGCGGATAAGCGTATCAAGTCGTTGTTCGATCAAGGCAAGCCAAAGGCCGAGGGAGAGGGGGGAAACAGCGCCTCAAGATGCTGGGGGTTCCTCCAAAGTCCGGGCCATTGCGATGGGGACATTCAAGACTGCACTGGGTATCGCTGCTACCCTCGTTCCAGAGCCGTTCAAGGGTCCGGCCGAAGCATTGCTGAAAGTGGTGGACATTATTGAGGTACGCGTAAATTCTATTTTTGTTTTCGTACACGTCGCTCAAGTGTTGCATAGAAAGTCGACTCAAACAAGGAAGAGGTAGAAATTCTGAAGAAACGTTGCAACCTCTTGGGCTCCAGCATTGTAAACGTTATCAAAGGGAAGGATACAACGTCCCTGTCGAAGGATCTGATGGATAGCATTGGACGTCTTTTGGAGTACGTATTTTTCTTTGAATACTGGGTCTAACTTCCAGTAACTGGGGTCTGGCTTCAGGGGGATATGGGCCACTTTGGAGACCGCAAATAAGGAAAGGTCAACGGGATTTACGGCGTATGTTCTGGCGGAGGATAATGTTGAAGTTCTCAAGGAGGCAAATAAGAGCCTCGATGAACTCTTGCACTGCTTTTGGGTAGGTTTCTATGACACTGCTATACGATCTTTGCTGAGGTGATTCATCCTTGGTAGATCGAAAATCATATTGCAGGAACAATTGTCTTGGCTGACATCTTCAGCGCTGTTCGGGACCAGGCAGGGCACTCTGAGGTTTGTTCTCTGTCTGTTCATCAAGAAATTCATTAACTGGGCAAGCAGAATTCTACTCTTGACCGACTCAAGCGGGTTTCTGGCGCTGCTTACGACTCACAGGCGGTTGCGGCCAAGATCGTGCCATGCTTTGAGGGCACCCGCTCCACCCTGTTGGCTAATGTTGGGCGCTGGATGATTGGTGCCACTGCTGATGGCCATAACCCTCCGCTGTATATTCTTGATGGGATTGCTGGGATTGGCAAGTCTACAGTGGCTATAACTGTGGCACAACGTGCTGCAGACCCCACCATCAACTGTCTTGGGGCTACCTTCTTCTTTTCTCGAGATCAGGAGGATCGAAAGACGTCTTTGGGCTTTGTGCACACCATTGCATACCAGCTTGCTCGGTATCATGCATCTTATGGAAAGGCTATTGCAGCCGCCATTACTAGCAACCCTGAGGCTCTAGACAAGGTTCTCACTCAGCAGTTCAGCCTGCTTGTGGCCAAGCCACTGGATTTACTGCTTAGACAAAGAGCAACCCTACTTGTTCTGGTGTTTGATGCTCTAGATGAATGCATTGAACCAGATGCCTCAGCAGTTCTTGGCCTTATCATGTCTTCAATCTCTAAGTTGCCAAATGTCAAGGTGTTTCTTACTAGCCGCCCAGAGCTAGAACTGAGAACCAAGTATATGGGCACACAAAATGCAAAGATCTTCCATCTTCAGGAAATAGAAGACCTGATAGTTGAGCAGGATATTTCTCTATATGTCAACTACTGTCTGTCTCCTCTCAAAATCCAGGAGGTTTTAGGGGTAACATGTGATCCTGGCTGGCAGCCAACAGTAGAGGACAAGGCTAAACTTGGAAAGTTGTCTGGGAAACTGTTTATCTATGCATCCACTGCTGTCAAGTTCATACTTGATAAGCAACACCTGGATCCTAAAGGACAACTTGCAAGTCTTCTGGATTTGCAGTCTGACAGTCCTGGCTCATTATCTCAACTGGGTGGATTGTATCTCCATGTGCTTAAATCTGCCAAGCCTGCTGAAAATGCAGAGAACTGGCTCAGTCGATTTAAAATTGTTGTTGGTGCCATTATAGTTCTGCAGACCCCTCTTTCTGCCATGGCTTTAGCAAGCCTATTGGATCAGAGAGAAGGTGCTGTTCATGCTTCTTTGGGAAACTTGCATTCAGTTCTTGCCCCATTTGGTGAAGGCTCTGCTCTCACTTACAAAGTGCACCACAAATCTTTTCCTGACTTTATCACTGGGTCCTCTTGTCCTCTTGAATTCCAAATTGTAGAAGAGGAGCATCATTTGGAATTGGCCAAGTTTTGCTTGCAAGTGATGAACAGGCAACTCAAATTCAATATTTGCCAGGTGCCTATACCTTCTGAGGACCAATTTAAAGACCTGGATGATTTGCTCAAAGGAGGCCTGAGTACAGAACACATTTCACAAGAATTGCAATATGCAGCCCACCATTGGGCTCATCATCTGAGCAAACTGAAAATAATGGACCCAAGTCTCATGGCCCTGCTGAATGAATTTTCAAAGGAGCATCTAATGCACTGGCTGGAAGCATTGGCCTGTATCAAACAGCTGGATACAGCACACACTGCATTAAAAGGGGCTTTGGCTGTACTGGTATGTCATTTTCTGTGGTTTCAACCATTAAATTGTCACTAAAGTATATGACAATAATACTAGGCAAGTCATACTGGCAGTAGCTCAGACTTATTGAAACAAATGTTTCAAGATGGCCAGAGGTTTCTTTTGCTGAATTCTAACATTATCAAAAGAGCACCTTTGCATATATATTGGTCTTGCATACCTCTGGCACCAAAGGAAACAATGATTCAAGAAGTATATGGAAATGAGAACAGCAGGGTATGTGTCAATAAAGGAGATACAAGATGGCCATTAGAGCTTGCAGTTTTGCAGGGCCATTCCTTTTGGGTAAAGAGTGTTGCCTTCTCACCTGATGGGCAAAGGCTTGCATCTGCATCATATGACAACACAGTGTGCCTGTGGGACAGTCAAGCAGGAACCCTTCTTGCCACTCTTGAAGGCCATTCCAATTGGGTAAACAGTGTTGCCTTCTCACCTGATGGGCAAAGGCTGGCATCTGCATCATATGACAACACAGTGCGCCTGTGGGACAGCCAAGCAGGAACCCTTCTTGCCACTCTTGAAGGTGAATTTCTTTTCATGTTTTTTTTCAGACCCTTTAACATTCTATGCAAATCTTACAAAAAACACTCCTCCTGTTTCTGGATTGGTTAGAGTCAAACTGATTGACCAGAATTTGTTGCCAACACTGGTTCCAATTTGCTGGGTTCCCTCAAGCTGGAACATTTCCAATGTATCTTTTGACTCTACATGTTCACTTGCAGCCATCGGGTGTGAAAATGGCAGACTTTATATTCTTGACATCTCTAAAATGTTGAAAGATCATAATCATTCCAGAATTTCTTAGATTTAGTCCCCAAATATTCTTACTGTCACTCTTGATTCTTGAACATGGAGTACTTACCATAAATTCGATTTCTTTCTCTCCTTTAGGAACCATGTTGACATTGAATATTTATATTATTTATGGACCCTCTATACCTAGGTCAGGGTGGTTCAATCCATTTATCCTATACTTTGATGAATGCCAGCTTGGACAATGTAACTCAAATTCTAGGTCATTTCTATTTATTGTGAGTGGTGAGTGCTTGGTTGTTGGGGCAAGCTCAACATGATTGCAGGTAGCAAGCCTCTGCCTCAATAATTACCAAAATAGTTTGAATTTCCAATTATCAGGCAGGCTGCAGGAGAACAGTTCCAAGGCCTATAGGACTCAGGTACTTGTACCCTAGGGGTTTTTTTGCCAAGCTTTTTGCAAAACCAAACCAGGTGACTTATAAGTCATGTGCCCAAAAATCCATCATGAGGCTCCATGTTCAATCCTAGCTAATGCCATTCTTTTTTGTGATATTTTACTAGTAATGCTCCAGAATTGAAATTTACTTGAGCATAAGTGTTGCTCCTCAGGCTACTCTAAAATTCTTGAATTTTTATAATTGAAATAATATTAGAGTAAGAATAGGCCTCGGAATTGCCATGCATTGCAATGTCCTCAACCAACAACAATGTTGGTACAGAACACAGAGTAACCAAAATAAACACATTTGGAATAGGGCAACTCTCCATAAACTTTTTGCTTTTTGCTTTTTGATTGCACTCTCACTCCTGGCCAGTGCAGGAGAAGTATTGGAACTTGGTGCTTCTTGTTCCTGTGTGGTAATGGTCCACTGCTGGCTCCACCTTGCTTTTTCTTCTTGCCCACTTCTGTGCTGATCTTTTCAGCCCCTCAGCAGTGGGCTTGGAGTTGTTTCCAGCATGGCCAATGCCATGACCACCTCCCCCATGTTGTGCCCTCCCTCTTCCTTCTCCTAATGCTCAGCACATACAACACTTTGGGTCTGTGGGTTATTGTAGTTCCTATCAAAAACTAGATTCACTCAAAATTCATGACTGAATCAAGCTTGAGCCTTACCTTGTACATGTACTTCACACTTTGAGCAGCAGGACTGAAAAAGAGTGCGGCAACAGCACCAAGTGCGAGTTTTTCAAAAATATGTTCTTCTTTTTCTTGCCTTTTTTGGCCAGGCGGAGAGACCAGCCGGTCCGGGATTTCAGCCCGGGCCCGGCCAAAGCGCCCGATGATGATACGATTCTCCCACGAATCCAAGCTTTCCTCTTGCGATGACCGTCGCGGGTCCGTCGCCGACCCAATCACCCAGTCTCACTGAAGATGAAGAATTCCTGAACAGCGTCGAGGGTGAAATCACCTTCTTCAGGTCGATTATGCGCGCTCGACCTGTAGGCATCCACCGCTACTTCCACGTCCTCGCTATCCGTAAAGCCATCCATAAAGACACCAACCGCCTCGTTGAGGTCGAGGCTATCTGGAACAAGCTGAAATCATGTTACAATCTAGACGCACTGGAGGCAGCAGTAAGTCTCAACCTTTCTCCTGGAAACCCCCTCCACTCGTTCGTTATCTTGAATATTCAAAGTTCCCCGTTGCATTATTCCAACAGGACTCTGAACACGAGAACCTGTATACCCCCCACAAGAACTCTTTACCCATTTCTATACCCTCCCCATCGCCTTCAGACAACCTCGGCAACCACCCATTCTTCCGTGCAGAATACCAGCTACCAGATGATGATTATATCGAGTCGATAGTGGCTCAACGACGGATGCGCGCTACCGCTTCAGCCCCCTCCACGCCAGCAGCCTCACCCCAAGCATCCCTTCTCCCCCTGTCGTCATCAACATCAAAACGTTCTAAAGGGACCAAGAAGAATGGGAAGAGTCAGAGCAAGATGGCCGGTCTGGTCGGTGGCGACAGCGACAGTAGCGCCCTGACTCAGGAGAGCGGTGACGAGACGCTTCCTGAGACCCCGCGCGAGAGTATGGTCGGGACGGAAGCTGGAACGGACTCCGGAGATGACGAGGATACCGAGATGAGAGGACCATCACGTACGTTGCCCCTTCTTCTTGTTCGAACCGAACACTGTACTCATACCGGCGCTCCCCCCTGGTTGTTAGCGCGTTCTGTATCCCCAAAACCGACCCGTGGAAGGCAAAGCAAAGGGACGTCGAAACGCGGTCGAGGTGCGGCGGCGAGAGGTGGTGGTTCGACATCGACGAGATCTACCAAGAAACGCAAGCGGTAGCCATATCCCATTGTCCCTTCCTTCCTGTTTTCCTCTCCCGTTTAAAGTGAATTCTACTGTACAATTATAATTCTAATACCTCCTCCTGTAAAACAGGCCACTCTCACTTGGCGAAAAACGATCGGATATCTTTCTGTGCTGGATCATGCGCGAGTCGAGAGATCCCGCCTGTTTGACGTTTCTGCGAGCAAGAAACTCAGGCCTCAATGTTTTACAGTGGCTTTCCTGTTACGCACCAAATTGTGTAAATGAGGATGAACTTTTACGTTGAGAAACTTGAGCCTCAAAGCCTTCTCTGGAGTTTGGACGTCAGAGTCGTCCGAGCCCGGGTTCGGATGCTCAACGCGCTGCCGCATACACGTTAATGTTTCCATTGCGGCTTTCCTGATAGTTCTCTCGAGACGAACCTGGAAGCCGAATTCGACCCTCGTCCACGCCGTATTCCTCATACCGCGAGCATTGCTCCGAATATCAGCCTCGTTTTTGGCCTTGTGGGCGTCGTCTTTCCTGGCCATCAGAACAATGAGCTCAGGGATGAAAAGCCCATGGCTGACAACGACGATATGAATGGGGGACTCGGCTTTCCCGGTATCCTCTTGCCAGACATATGGCATCAGGACTTCGTCCAGAAAGCGTTGAGCGCGAGTAGCGACGTCATCCCTGCTCTCTCCACCGGGAAATCGCTCGGTCCTGTTGTAGAGGGCAGGGAAGAGACCTCTGGCAAAATGCTCGGCCAGAGTCATATCTTTGTTTCGCTTGGTTTTGAAGCTCTTTCCTTCGGCTGCGCCAAAGTATTGCTCGCGTAAAAGCTCGTTAGTGTGTAAAGGAACTGTGGATGGGGAGGGTTGAGTTGCGTGGATGGCTTTCGCGGTTTTGAGAGCTCTCATGAGGTCAGAGGTGTAGATGGCGGAGAATGGTATGGAAGCAAAAGATAGAGCAAGTGCTTCTGCTTGCTGTTGGTGAAAACATTGTTAGCTTCGGAGCGATGAAAAGCCAGGTTGTTTGGGGGTTTGGAGTGCATATATGCGCGTACTTTCATGCCTATAAGGTATATTTGAGCGACTTCTTCTGGTTAATATGCGAGATTGACGAACCATGGTTACTTAACGTCGAGTCTTTCCATCCTGCCCAAACGTCCTTCTGTTTCACCTGCTCAATCCCGACAGATAAAATCACAAGGTGAGCAGACATACCAAGTTATCCACTGACTCTCCATGCCTGACCTGCTCCTTTGTCAGTTTCAGCAGCATACAATGGAGATGGACTGACAAAGGTGATCTTGACCATGTCGACGCGCAGAGCAACTTCAAGGAGAGACGCGACTGGACACGTGCCTGGAGAGTCGCTTGATCATGATGACATTGGCAATGGTATGCGATGAGTCAGCAACACAGCCACGTCATTTCGAGGACATTCTCCGGGAATCGAGCTGTGGATGCGTTACTCATGGTAGTAGTACTGCCCAAGGACGCGTAAGTGCTTGGCTGCCTCTTATAAGCCCAGCCCAGCCCGCTGCCACGGTCCACATCTCTCTCCAATACACCTCCCAATGTCCGCCTCATCCTCAACCCCCGCTCCTGAGCCCGATTCCCAGCTGCTGCACATCGGAAAGCAGTGTGCGGACCCCATATGCCGCCTGGTTGACTTTCTACCATTCAAGTGTCCACATTGCGACAAGTCTTTCTGTCAGGAACACTACAAAGTCGAGGCACACTCATGTCCGGACTATGACGAGTCCAAACACAACAGGGTCGCCCCCGATTGTGCGTTGCTTTATGTCGGGCGCTAATTCCCTCGACTGACGGTTAATTAGGTCCATTTTGCCGAATTCCAGTCGCCGTACGACCTGGGCAGGACCCCAACGTCCGGCTGGAGATTCATTTCGAGAGGGAGTGCACTGTGCTGACTGGCAAGCTCCAGTCCAAGTCTACGCCCGTCTGTGCTCGGGGCAACTGCAAGAAGGTGCTATTCTCGCCCATCAGGTGTGATGTAAGCCCTTTCCCCAGTCGTTCTCCTATAATTATAATTTTCGCTGTCATTCCTTGTTCCTGGGACTCAACGAACCTGTTTTCTTTTTTCCATTTATTCCAGACATGCCGACAGCAATTTTGCCCTGCACACCGCTTCCCCTCCGACCATAACTGCAATACCTCTCAGCAGAATTCAGCTGCTATGCCGTTCCGTCCTGCTCTTCCCTCGTTCGCCAGTGCCAGTGATGCAGCGAAGAATATCAATGCAAAGGCTTCCGGCGCAGTGTCCAGCGTAAAGAAGTCTGTGGCATCCGCAGCTGCCTCTGCATCCTCCAGCGCAGCCAAACCTGCCGGTTCAAGCGGTCCTGATGTGTTCAGGAAAACTGACCGGTAAGTGTCCTCGGTTCTTATAACGCGTACATGCTCATGAAGCAATTAGTGTTGCTGCTCCGTCTTCCGTCCCTGCCACCGCTGTTTCGCATACGACCTCCGACACGACCCCTTCCATGACTGCGACGAAACCTACCATATTGAAACTCGATAATGAACCCGAAATTCGGCCTACGGCTATAATTAACGTGCAATCCTTCATCCCTCGACCTATCTTCGCTACTGCCTAATTTCCAACCATGTATTCTCCATCATCGGCCATATTCCCTCTCACTGTATCATATTCCACTGTGTATCCATAATTCTTCTCTCTATAGACGTGCCAAAGCCGAACGAGCGAGTAGACTCAAAGCCATGCGGATGAGGAACGAGAAGGGGGTGAGTGCCTTTTCTCCCGAATATTAATGTGGTGCTTATTCCTGAGTATGTAGTTGTTGAGTGCTGAAGAGAAGGTTACACTTGCCCGGTTAGAGCAGGAGGCGAAGGATGACAAGGACTGCGTCGTCATGTAACCTGGACTGGATGACTGAATTTCCCCGACCCGAATGCTTTCGTGTAGGCTTTGGATGATTATTTATTAGGATGGATATACCCCCAGGAGTTATATATTATCATGCGTGCTATCAGCTGAAATCATACGGACAATTGAGTATTGTAACGAAAGGCAAAAAANGACGGGATTGTGCGCACAAGGTATGTCTAGTTGGACCCGTATGGCAGCAGCCTCTTCTTCAGGTTGACCGTCTGTGTATGATTCGAGTAGGCGGTTGCGCTGAGTTTATTCTTTCGCTCTGCTGACTTGTGTACGTTCAAATGCGAATGGCCTGCCTTTCCCTAGAAAGAAGATTCAGCCAACCAACTAGCTGTATAATGGCTTCGACGTGTACTTACACGTTTGAAAGCATTCCCTGAGCCCAGCGACCTCCACCGTTTCTTCGCACCCGAGTGCGACTTCATCTTGTAGCCTGCTTCAGCGACGGACGTGGTTGAGAAGAGTGCCCGCGGTGTGCTCGAGGCTGAAGCCCGCAGGCATGTTGTCGCCAGACGCGTCAGTAACATGGTGCAGAGTGAGCTCAAGAAGTGTTTACGTCGACTCGAAATATTTCCGCCCCGCTCGCCGGCGGTTGCACAGCAAATTCCCATTTTCGGGTTTGCCCCGGAATTAGGCGTGCATGTGCCCTGAGGCGTCTTTATCATATTTCCCCCTTGCTTGTTCATAAAGCGCCGGGCTCTCTTCTCTCTGTCTTTCTTAGTTTCTGACGACAGCAACGCTACCCCCTTCACGATTTTGGTTCTCTCTCGAAGCTGCTACTATAATCCAAGAATCACGATGAGTGACAATACCAACCCAGTACCTGAACCTACACCGCAGGACGATGCCGACCGCGTAGGTTTCTCGAAATCGTGTCTCCAGATCTCTTCTAACCAACCTCCAAAACTCTTCGATGCATTCGATACCATAGATTCGTCTGAAGCGTCTAGCAAAACTCCAATCGCCCTCAAGCTCTGGAGCAGCGACTCCACAACAAACAGCCTCACCGAGCACCAGCTCACCTGTACCTTCAGGGTCGGCTACACCGAGCAAAAGCGTAGTTCCCTCCCCGTCTCCTGCGCCCACTCCTCCCAAACCCAAGCCGATCCCAAAGCCAACGCCTCGAGCGTCTCTGCAGCCTACGCCGCCACCTGTTGTGGCACAACCTCTCAAGAGGAAGGCTGCTGTACCGCTGAACTTTCCGGTCTGGGAGCATCAGGCTGTTCAGGATATCTTGAAGGTTACTCTCAGCGTGCGTCGAGCTTTCTATTACTAGCGTTTCTTGAAGATTTATTTCTTTGTGAATGTACAGAAAGAAGTGGCAGAGAAGAGTGGTCATGATATCGTTTGGTTGAAATCGTTGGCCCAAGATCTTGCCTCGGAAAATGGCAATGGTGAGGCTATGACTATGTCGTCTGTGGGTCTTTCTCGAGTTTGATTACTGATGGTTTGCATCTTCCGTACAGTCCCCGAGAAACTGTCCGTCGACCTCATTGACCAACTCTTGATTTCCCGGCTTGAGCTCGATCCTTCGGGAATGAGGTACGTCTCCTATGACGCTCCTGCGGGATGTTTGACTAATCTGGGCCCCGCACATCCTTTACAGCGACGATCTTGATTATCTCCCGGTGCTCGTTTCTCTCCCAGCAGGTCAATCAGTGTTTGAGTATCTGGTCGGGGCTTGGAAGCGGTCAAACGCGACAAGAACGGCACTTGGGAAGAAGGTGACCTTGACATTTGATCTTGTACATAAAAGGATGTTCCTGACACCTGCACACGATCACATTAGAATATCCCGCCTATGGACATGCAAAACGGCTTTGCCAAAATCGACAAGCTGAAGGAGCTGATTATCAGCTATGCTGGGCTTATACTTCAGGAACCTGAGATGTTCCCGCAGCCACCGCGGTAAGGCCTTCTTTCATTGGCTCCTTCCTAAGACTGCTGTTTGGTGTACTTACAAAACACAGTCAGGACCTTGGCCCGCCAGAGTTGATCAAGCCTTTGCTCTCCCTCTCCGCCCTCTCAACGCCATTATTCTCGAGTCCCAATGCCAGCCCAACCACACTCTTGCCTACTGAGATTGAGCAATTCCTGTTTGACCTGGCTCGCAGGTTTGAGCCAGATAATGAGATCGACGCTATCCTTGGCCCTGTGGTCAGGGGCCTGCTTTCTCATGAATCCTTGTTCAGGACCGATGGACTCGCTGGAGCTGATGCAGGGTGGAGAGGCGTCATTGGTGGTCTGGAAGCGCTGGTTTCTGTCAAACCTATAGCGGCCATGATCACCAGGTTGGATGAGTGGATTCCGACGGACGCGACTGCTGTAACGTTCGAGAGCGTTTCTCTAATGGGACCCCTTTGTCGGCTGGGCCTGTTCGGTCGAGAATGGGTGAGCGAAGTTTTCTTCTCGTATTCCGGAGATTGTCTGAATCAGCATGTGTAGCCGGCGATCTCCAAGTCCTATTTCACCGAACCCGAGAAACGTTCTCGAGAGGACGTTGATTCCTCGTTTGCGACTCTCCGTGGGACGCTCAAGTCGTTGCAGTCGTCTCTGTTCAAGATCTTCGACGCCCTAGTGCGAGCAAGTCCTGCTTCTCGTGAAGCCGTCTTGCAATACTTTGCTCACGTCATTCGCCTGAATGGAAAGCGAGCTGGCATGCAGGTTGACCCTGATACCGTCGCTTCTGATAGCTTCATGTTGAATCTGCAAAGTGTGCTGTTGAGATTCTCGGAACCATTTATGGATGCCAACTTTTCCAAGGCAAGTACTTCGTCAGAAATGTTATTTCTACATTTTACTGACTGCTTCGCGTTAGATCGACCGTATCGATCCGTACTTCTACGCTCATTCCAAACGAATCGAACTTGGAGAAGAGACTCGCATCAAGGCTACTTCCGAGGAGGCGACCAAGTGGGCTGAACAGAATAAGCCGACTGAAGCGCCCAATTTTATTTCGAATATCTTCTTCCTGACGATCGCTATGGCGCACTACGGCTACCTGAAGACGATCGATACGTACAATAACACGCATAAGCAGATGGATGATGTCAGGCGTCATCTTGAGTACCTACAAGGTGATGGTTCTTGGATGGGGGTATGTATACGATCTCATTCCATCGTGTTGACGACTAATTGAATGGTGGAATCAGTCTCCCCTGCAGGCACGTGTCGAAGCTGCCATCAAGCTGGTCAAGGTGTGTCTCTTCACTCTCGGTCTTTCCACTCGCTTCTGATCGTCTTGGGCAGGTCGAAGAGGCGAAGATTCGGATGCAGCAGCTGGCCTTCGAAGCTGGACTGATGGACCCCGAGCTGCTGATTCGGTCCATCAACTTCATGAATTTCCTGTCAGTGTGGTTGATTCGACAAGCCGATCCTAAGAAAAAGCATCCTGCCCCCATGGTTGAGTAAGTACCTAAGATCTTCCGTTAGCTGCGTTATCAGTCTAACTTGCTGGTCTAGACTACCTCTTCCCAAGGAAGTTCCTATGGCATTCAGGTGTCTTCCAGAGTACATCGTTGAGGACATTGTGGATTATCTCCACTTCGCCGTGCAGTTCGTTCTCTATCTCTCTCTCTCACTTTGGGACTACTTGTGCTGAATGGTTTCTAGGACATCACCGGACAAGTTTGAGTTGACTGGGAAGACGGAACTCCTGCTGTTCATCTTGACGTTCCTCACCTCGACGTGGTACATCAAGAACCCGTTCTTGAAATCGAAAATTAACGATGTAAGGCCTACCTCCCTTCTATTGATTGGGGTCGAGTGGTTGGCTCATATGAGTTTGTAGGTCCTGTTCATGTCGATTTGGGGTTATGGTCGGGAGAGGCTCGGGGTTCTTGGTAACCTCCTGAATACCCACCCAATGGCGCTGAAGCACCTTATGCCTGCGTTGATGCATTTCTATATTGGTGTGTTGCCGCTGCCGCTTGATGTTGCTTGTTTGGACTGTTAACCTCTTCTTATTCTGTAGAGGTGGAACAGACTGGAGCGAGTTCACAGTTCTACGACAAATTCAGTGCGTAATTTCTTGCCGCCGGATGCTCATCGCGAGCATGGTGCTGACGGCATGTTGGTAGACGCAAGGCGGAATATTGCATATGTTCTGAAAATTGTATGGAACAACCCTGCCCACAGAACGGCTCTCAACGAAGAGGCAAAGTCAGTACTTCTTTTCCGGTTCTCTTCCCCAGAAAAAGATTGACCTTTCTGCAGGAACGTCGATAAATTCGTCAAATTCGTCAACCTCATGATCAACGATGTGACCTACCTGATGGACGAGTCCCTCGGCGAGTTGGCCCAGATCCACAACATCCAAGTGGAAATGGACGACCAAGCAGCTTGGAACCGACAAACACCCCAGTACCGACAAGAGCGAGAGGGTACTTTGCGCTCACTCGAGCGACACGCTTCAGGATACACAACGCTGGGTCGCTCGACAGTCGAACTGCTGAAAGTCTTCACTGCGGAGACCAAAGCCCCCTTTATGATGCCTGAAATTGTTGACAGGTTGGCTGCCATGTTGGACTACAATTTACAGGCGTTGGTCGGGCCCAAGTGCCAAGATCTCAAAGTCAGGGAACCCGAGAAGCTCAAGTTCAACCCGAAAGAACTGCTTGGGAATATCTTGCAAGTGTTTTTGAATTTGAGCGACCAGGAGAAGTTTGTTCAGGCTGTCGCTGGGGATGGAAGGAGTTACACCAAGGAGTTGTTTGACAGGGCGGCTGACATTGCGTTGAGGAGAGGGATCAAGACGCAGACGGAGATCGATGTTCTCAAGGCGTTTGTGGCGAGGGTGGAGGAAGAGAAGGCGTCTCTGCAAGCGGAGGAAGATTTGGGTGAAGTGCCGGAAGAATACTTGGGTAAGTCCCCAGGTATTTCTGATTGCGTGGACGGTTTTTCTGACTGCGGGTGACCTGAATAGATTCTTTGATGTTCACTGTGATGAAGGACCCAGTTATGCTGCCTTCATCGCGAGCGATTCTCGACAGGTCGACGATCAAGTCCCACCTCCTCTCAGATTCCAAGGACCCCTTCAACCGAGCACCTCTCACGATTGAAGAGGTTATTCCTCGTAAGTAGCAGCTTCCCTGCCTCCGAATTTATAATGATTTTTAATTGGATGACGTTTTCTCAGAACCCGAGCTCAAGGCCCAAATCGACACTTTCTTGAAAGAGAGAAGGGAAAAGAAGATGCAGGTAGATACAGACTAAACTAGAACTCATCACGGACACGGCACACAAGTCTAGCATTGTAAACATCAATTCATTCATGTTGTTCTTGATTGACACGAATTTGAAGTCAAAGGAAATGAACGGGTATGTCGATAGGATGCCCAAAAGCAGTAGGGGTCACCCCCGATAGTATTTTGCTTTATGTCCGGCGCTAATTTCGTCAAGGGACGGCTATGAAGTCCCTTCTGCCGAATTCATGTCGCCGTAAGACCTGGGCAGGGTCCCAACGTCCGACTGGAGATTCATTTTGAGAAGGAGGGCACTGTGCGGTGACTGACAAGCTCTAGTCCAAATCGACCTTCGTCTGTGCTCAGGGCAACTGCAAGGTGCTGTTCTCGTCCATCAAGTGTGGTGTAAATCCTTTCCCCGGCTTCTCTGCTATCGTGTTCGTTGCCGCCCCTTACTCCTCGAATTCAACCCTTCTTTGTTCCCTCATTTATTCGGACATACAGAAAGAAAATTTGCAGAACACAGCTGCAATACTTCAGGATGGTCAGGTTAATCAATTAATTATCTCATCTTTTCGACTCACGTGACGGGCGCGTTCATCAATATTTTCCTTTCATCGCTTGTCAGACGCGTCTCTCTCTCTCTTCCTTGCCATATCATTGTGCCTCGTCGTCTAGTCGTCCCTTTCGGAAGAATATACACCGGTCTTATCAAGTTTTCGGGCTGACCAGTGAGACTGCAGAAACACGGCAGCCTTACAAATACCTCTCAGCAGAATTCTGCCGCTATGTTGTACAGTCCCGCTCTTCCCTCGTTCGCTAGTGCCGGTGATACAGTGAAGAATGCCAATGCAAAGGCTTCCGGTGCGTCTCTCAACGTAGAGAAGCCTGTGGCATCCGCATCTGCCTCCGCGTCGTCCTAACCTGCGAGTTCAGGCGGCCCTGACTCTGAATTCAGAAAGCTGACCGTTCTCTTGTAACGTGTAGTATACATGCTCCGGCGGTTGCACGGCCAATTCCCGTTTCGGGGGTGGCCCCGGGATGAGGTGTGCATTGAGGCGTCTTTGTCCTATATTAAGCGCCTGCCTCTTCTCCTTGCCCTTTGTCTTCCTCAGTTTCTGACGACATCACACTATTCCATCTTCACGATTCTGGCTCTTTTCTGAAGTTGCCATAATCTACGAATCACAATGAGCGACACTAATAACCCAGTACCTGAACCTACACCGCAGGACGATGCTGAACGCGTATGTTTCTCGAAATCGTATCCCTGGATCTCTCCTAACAAGCCGCCAAACCTCTTCTATGTATATACACCACAGATCCGTCTGAAGCGTCTAGCAAAGCTTCAATCGCCCTCAGGCCCTGGAGCATTGACTCCTCAACCAGCGGCCACACCGAGCAAAAACGTAGCGCCCTCCCCATCTCCTGCGCCTCTTCCTCCTAACCCAAAACCGATCCCGAGGCCAACGCCTCGAGCGTCTTTGCGACCAGCTCCACCACCTGTTGTGGCACGACCTCTCAAGAGGAAGGCTGCTGTGCCATTGAATTTGCCAGTTTGGGAGCATCAGGCTGTTCAGGATGTTTTGAAGGTTACTCTGAGCGTGCGTCGGTCTGCCTTTCGTATTATAGCGTTTCTTGAACTTTTATCTATCTATAATTTACAGAAAGAAGTGGCAGAGGAGAGTGGCCATGACATCGTTTGGCTAAAATCATTGGCCCAAGATCTAGCCTCGGAAAATGGTAATGGTGAGGCAATGACTATGTCGTTTGCGGGATCCTCGTGTTCGATTGGTGATGGTTTGCATCTTCCGTACAGTCCCCGAAAAACTCTCCATCGAACTCGTCGATAAACTCTTGATTTCCCGGCTCAAACTCGATCCTTTGGAAATGAGGCATGTCTCTTTATGACGCTGCTGGGGGATGTTGAAGTAACCTGCGCCCCGCACATCCTTTTACAGTGACGATCTCGACTATCTTCCAGTGCTCGTTTCTCTCCCAGCAGGGCAGTCAGTGTTTGAATATTTGGTCGGGGCTTGGAAGCGGATAAACGCGACAAGAACGGCACTTGGGAAGAAGGTGAAGCTTAACTTTGATCTTCTAATACAAAGCTCCTGACTCCCGCGCCCAATCATATTAGAATATCCCGCCTATGGACATGCAAAATGCTGACGACAAACTCAAAAAGATGAAGGAGCTTATTATCAGCTATGCTGGGCTTATACTTCAAGAACCCGAGAGGTTCCCGCAGCCACCGCGGTAAGTGCCCTTCATATTCCTTACCACCACGTTTGATTGTACTTAAAAAATACAGTCAGGACCTCGGCCCGTCAGAGTTGATCAAGACTTTACTCTCCCTCTCTACCCTCTCAACACCATTGTTCTCGAGTCCTACTACTAGCCCAACCACACTATTGCCTACCGAAATCGAGCAATTCCTGTTTGACCTGGCTCGCGGGTTCGAGCCAGATAATGAGATCGACGCTATCCTTGGCCCTGTGGTCAGGGGCTTACTTTCTCATGAATCGTTATTCAGGACAGATGGGCTTGCAGGAGCTGACGCGGGATGGAGAGGCGTCATCGGTGGTCTGGAAGCGTTGGTTTCTGTCAAATCTATAGCGGCTATGATCACAAGGTTGGATGAGTGGATTCCGATGGATGCCACTGCTCGAACGTTTGAGAGTGTTTCTCTAATGGGACCCCTTTGTCGGTTGGGTCTGTTTGGTAGAGAATGGGTGAGTGAAATACTCCTGCCTTTTTTTTGGGTTCGTTCGTTTGTCTGAACCTTCGTTCCGTAGCCGGCGATCTCCAAGTCCTATTTCACCGAACCCGAGAAACGTTCTCGAGAAGACATTGATTCCTCGTTTGCGACTCTGCGAGGGACGTTGAAGTCGTTGCAGTCGTCTTTGTTCAAGATCTTCGACGCTCTCGTGCGAGCAGGCCCTGCTTCTCGTGAAGCCGTCTTGCAATACTTTGCTCGCGTCATTCGCCTGAATGGAAAGCGAGCTGGTATGCAGGTCGATCCCGACACCGTGGCCTCTGATAGCTTCATGTTGAATCTGCAAAGTGTGTTACTGAGATTCTCAGAACCGTTTATGGATGTCAACTTTTCCAAGGTGAATAGCTTCGTCAAAGATATTGTTCTTCCCACATTGACTGACTGCTTCACGTTAGATCGACCGTATCGATCCATACTTCTACGCCCATTCTAAGCGAATCGAACTTGGAGAGGAGACTCGCATCAGTGCTACTTCCGAGGAGGCTACCAGATGGGCTAAACAGAATAAACCGACTGAAGCCCCCAAGTTCGTTTCGAATATTTTCTTCCTGACGATTGCTATGGCGCACTACGGCTACTTGAAGACGATCGATACGTTTAACAACACACATAAGGAGATGGACGATGTCAGGCGCCATCTTGAATACCTACAAGGTGATGGATCTTGGATGGGGGTATGTATACGATCTTATTCCATTGAGTTGACGACTAATTATACGGTGGAATTAGTCTCCCTTGCAGGCTCACGTTGAGGCTGCCATAAAGCACGTCAAGGTGTGTCTTTTGAAGTTCAGCGTTCCCTTTCGCTCCTTAACGCCTTGGTCAGGTCGAAGAGGCAAAGATTCGGATGCAGCAGCTGACTTTCGAAGCTGGACTGATGGAGCCCGAGCTGTTGAATCGTTCCATCAACTTCACGAACTTTTTGTCAGCGTGGTTGATTCGACAGGCCGATCCTCAGAGGAAGCATCCTAACCCCATAGTTGAGCAAGTATCCAAGAACCTCCGTTGGTTGCGATATCATTCTAACTTGCTGATTTAGGCTACCTCTTCCTAACGAAGTTCCTATGGCATTTAGGTGTCTTCCCGAGTACATTGTTGAGGACATTGTGGATTATTTTCACTTCGCCGTGCAGTTCGTCCTTCTTTAGATCTCGCGCAACTTGAGAGTACTTATGCTGAATGCTTCACAGGACATCGCCGGACAAGTTCGAGTTGACGGGGAAGACAGAACTCTTGCTGTTCATTTTGACGTTCCTCACCTCAACGTGGTTCATCAAGAATCCGTTCTTGAAATCGAAAATCAACGACGTAAGGCCTAATTTTCTCCCATTGATCGCGGTCGGGTTGGCTCATACGGGTTTGTAGGTCCTGTTCATGTCGATTTGGGGTTATGGACGGGAGAGGCTTGGGGTCCTTGGCGACCTTCTGAATACCCACCCAATGGCGCTGAAGCATCTCATGCCTGCTTTGATGCATTTCTACACTGGTGTGTCGCTACTCCCAGTCGATGCTGTTTGTGCCGGCTGTTAACTTTCTGTTGTGCAGAGGTGGAGCAGACTGGGGCGAGTTCACAATTCTATGATAAATTCAGTACGTGGATTCGTGACATCGAGTGCGCATCAAATACGATGCTGACTGCATATCGACAGACGCAAGGCGGAATATTGCATATGTTCTGAAAATCGTATGGAACAACCCTGCTCACAGAACGGCTCTCAACGAAGAGGCAAAGTCAGTGCTCTTGTTCTCTTCCCCAGCAAATGATTGACCTTCTGCAGGAACGTCGACAAGTTCGTCAAATTCATCAACCTCATGATCAACGATGTGACCTACCTGATGGACGAGTCTCTGGGCGAGATGGCTCAAATCCACAACATCCAAGTGGAGATGGACGACCAGGCAGCCTGGGACCAACAAACCAACCAGTACCGGCAAGAGCGAGAGGGTACTTTGCGCTCACTCGAGCGACATGCATCGGGATACACGACGCTGGGTCGGTCGACAGTCGAATTGCTCAAAGTATTCACTGCGGAGACCAAAGCCCCTTTTATGATGCCCGAAATTGTCGACCGGCTGGCTGCCATGCTGGACTACAATTTACAGGTGTTGTGCGGGCCCAAGTGCCAGGATCTTAAAGTCAAGGATCCCGAGAAGCTCAAGTTTAATCCCAAAGAGCTGCTTGGGAATATCTTGCAAGTGTTTTTGAATTTGAGCGACCAGGAGAAGTTTGTTCAGGCTGTCGCCGGTGATGGAAGGAGCTATACCAAGGAGTTGTTTGACAGGGCGGCCGATATCGCGTTGAGGAGAGGGATCAAGACGCAGACGGAGATTGACGTGCTTAGGGCGTTTGTGGTGAGGGTGGAGGAAGCGAAGGCGTCTCTGCAAGCGGAGGAAGATTTGGGCGAAGTTCCAGACAAATTCTTGGGTAAGTTCGCAGATATTTTTGATTTTGCGTGGATGGTTTTTCTGACCACGGATGACCTGAGTAGATCCTTTGATGTTCACTGTCATGAAGGACCCAGTGATGCTGCCTTCATCGCGAACGATTCTCGACAGGTCGACGATCAAGTCACACCTCCTTTCAGATTCCAAGGATCCCTTCAACCGAGCACCTCTCGCGATCGAAGAAGTCATTCCTCGTAAGTGGCCGCCGCCTTGAACTCGCGATCCTCTCTTCTCACTGGACCATGTCTTAGAACCCGAGCTCAAAGCCCAGATTGATACTTTCTTGCAAGAGAGAAGGGCGAAGATGCAGGTAGATACCAACTAAGCTCGAACTCGTCACGGACACGGCGTACAGGTCTAGCATTGTGTAATAAATTCAATTCATTCATGTTGTTAAAAAAAATGGTCCCTCACATAGGCCCATCTATCAAAGCCCGCGTCCGCCTACAGTACCTAGCACAAGACAGGGCTTATATAGAGAGCCAATTGTTCTTTGCTCTTGCTCTTGTACTGATCGCGTCGTTACCCACGGGGTCAAAGCCAGCGCCAATGGCACTCAAGTCACCGGAGGCCGCGTCCAAGCACATCCAATCGTCCTTGTACCGGTGTGCTTTGGCAGGACTGCAGAGACATAAATATCGGCGGGATGCACGCCTCTAGGGAAGCCAGAAACCCACACGAAGCCTCGCCTACAGAAGCACAACCAACCCACAAAAGAAAACGAAAACTTGGAAACCATGGCTCTCGCACTCAACGTTGTCTCCTACCGAAACTCACAGATGCCAGGTCGCCAGCACTGGACGTTGATCGTTATGCACACGGCTACGCACGGTACCGAGTTCAAACTCACAGGTACAAGCGGGAAGTTGACTTTTACCAAGCCTGGTACCAATGGCGGATCCACGAACCCGACTCTGGATGATGGGTTCAAGTCGATGGCTTCTGTGGGCAAAATTGAGACCAGAAAATATGCGGCTTTCTGCTCGATCGTAGAGAGCACAGCCATTTTGAACGGTCAACCGCAGTGGACCACTCTAGATTGGGTAGTGACTATTTTGAATTCATTGGCTGAGAACGGGTTCTCTGTTGCCCGGGTTTCGAAAGATGACTTGGAGAAGGAGGCTGCGAGGCAGTTGAGGGTGGGCCGTAGAGGAGAGACCTAGAATTCGGTGGCTTTTCCGAAGCGAAGAGACAAGGCGTAATGGAATCTGTTTGGAAATGAATTGAATACACACCCAATACTTTGAGATTGATCACTGAGGTGGAGCGCTACGTTTAGTTACCTGGGGCTTCGGCCAATGTGTCCAGCGGGAGGTAATTGTACAAGCTGTCTTGCGTGCATGCTCCCAATGATAGATATGGTCCAAGTGTTATTAATTGGCGAGAACCGAATAAATTAGGTACTGATAGTCTAGATGGGTGTGTACTTTTAAGAGTTACTTGCCCCCTGCAGCAGTTTCTAAACAGTGGTTGAGAGCCGGTTCGACCGGAATGCAACGAAGGATACTCACCTGCGTTGGCCTCTGCAAACCTCGCCCCTACCCGCTCAGTATGCTTCGTGAACTTGTCAAAGCAGTTTGAAATACATGTTTCCTGTAGAGTTGTTAGTTGCACGGTCACAATTGGATGATAAAAGTAAACGGACCTCCTTCGAGGAGAGAGCCTTGCTCGTAAAGTCGTTGCAGCACGTGTTGAAGCACTTGTCGACAATGTTAGAATACAGCCTCAAGAAATCTTGCATCTGACGAGAACTGGGTGAGTCCGATGCGGCTTTTGAGAGTGCATGCGCATACCTGCTTCTTCTCAATGACCTTGGTCATATGAGCCTGCTCGGCCGCATTGAAGTTTGAGAAATCCATGGCTGAAGAGTGGTGGAGGTAGAGGTCCCGGTCAAGCGCGTCAAGAGGACTCGGAACTGATGACGAGACAAAATGGCCGATCACGTGCCCGAGGTAGTAAGCGCATTTGGAAGGAGCGCCCCTGAAGTAAAAAGAGTACCTGGCCGAGTCAGGGAAATCTTTAAATCGTCGTTTCTCTGCAGCATCCACGCTTCTCAATCGTACCCTCCCCTTCTCCCCAGATTAATTCTCAATCAAAAGTGGGTCACTCCAAATCCGAGGCATAATGCGGGTATTTAAACGTACACCCTGCAGTGGTGGACCTCAATATGGCCATGTCCTTCAAAGACGCCCTCGCTCGTCTCGAAAACAGTCGCGTAAAGTCGACGAGACCGCTCATCCCTCCCCAGATCCTCCAAGAAGACCTTCCCTTGTACGTCCACCAGCTTCCCAGGTGCCCTCTCGCATATTCTTATCAGAGATCCCAGGACTCTGCTTGCTGCCCAGACCGTGCTTCAAGGTCGATTGGCTGTGGAAAAAATCCTCCGTGGCGATGATGACAGGCTACTGGTTGTTGTTGGGTGCGCTTCCTACCCTGAATCGTTAGGATATGCAACTCATGTCTGGATAGACCCTGCTCTGTTCACAACGTCGATGCTGCCTTGGAATATGCCAAGCGATTGCGCGAGTACGCAGAAGGTGCAAAGGACGACCTTCACATCGTAATGCGTGTCTACTTCGAAAAGCCACGGACCACCGTTGGTTGGAAAGGTCTCATCAACGATCCTGAGCTCAACAACAGCTTCCAGATAAACAAGGGGCTAAGGATCGCTAGGGGGCTTCTTCTCGATGTCGCAAAGATGGGACTTCCAGCCGGTTGCGAATTCCTGGACACCATCTCGCCTCAATACACCGCTGACTTGGTTTCCTGGGGTGCGATCGGCGCCCGAACGACGGAATCCCAAGTCCATCGAGAGCTTACTTCCGCACTGTCCATGCCCACCGGATTCAAAAACTCTACCGATGGTGGCGTAGGTATCGCTATCGATGCCTGCCGGGCAGCTCGCTCCGGCCATGTCTTCCTGAGCGTCGGAAAGGAGGGCCTCAGTAGTATCGTCGAGACCACCGTAGGTGTCTATCTCCGCTCATGATACAATAATACAGCTAAACGTCCTCTAGGGCAACCCCGATGTACACGTTATCCTTCGCGGAGGATCAGGTGGACCAAACTACGAGTCGAAATATGTAAAAGATGCAGGCGAAAAGCTTATAAAGGCTGGCCTACCTCCAAAGGTCATGGTCAGTGACTCTTGATATACTCCTGGTAGAAAATGCAATTTATTGACCCGATTGATATTCAAGATCGACTGCAGCCACGGAAACAGCTCAAAGCAGCATCGCAGACAAGCCGATGTCGCAGAGAACATTGTAAGTGTTTAGAGTATACACAAAGCTCGAACTGATCCATAACTCCACGGCCCTGCAGGCGCAGCAACTAGAATCGTCCGAGGAGACTTCCTCTTACATTATGGGTGTCATGATCGAGAGTAATTTGGTCGAAGGACGACAGGATATCCCCGCTTCTGGACCGGCCGGACTCAAGTACGGCCAATCCGTAACCGATGCCTGCCTCTCTTGGGAAATGACCGTACCTGTTTTGGACCGTCTTCGCCAAGGTGTGCAGGGTCGAAGAGCACTCGTGCAAAAGGCAGCTGCGCCCGATCTGTGAATGCAGTCAAAAATACATCAATGTATGTCATTGTATACGCGGTATCTAGGACATGGACCTTTAGCTTTAATCCGGAGTACGTTGATACATCTCAATCCATCTATTGCAGTACACTTGGTTTCGCTTCGCCATCCTTGCGAGCACCGATCGCTGGAATGGTCCCCGGGAAGAAGTAAGGACCCCCCTTATTCTTTTCATACCAGGGCTCGTCATGGGCGAGAATAACCTCCGTCCTCGGGAGCGCATCGAACTCTTTAATGCGCTCGATATGCTCCTCAGCCTTGGCCAGATCGCGATGCAAGCAAAAGGAGGGATCCTCTTCGACACCCACCGCGATCTGAGCCGTCCCATCCATGATATGCCAATGATGTACGCTGTCCCCCGCAAGGAAGATCCAGCTCCCGTCATCCGAGGTTCGCGCGAGGATGTTGATGTGGCCTGGCAAGTGGCCGGGCGAATCGACGATGTACAGGCTCCCGTCGCCGTAGAAATCATACGCGCGGGGGAAAGGCCCCGCGGGCCTCCACTGCACCGTCTCGCTGTCCTCCACGGGGAGGTACACCGTCTGCTCCGCCGGTGGGATGTTGGTGAGGAACTCGGACTTGGGGTTCTCGGGGTACGCAGAGGCGATGAGGCCCTTGCCTTCTTCGCTCAAGATGAACCTGGTTTTGCCCGTGAAGAGCTCGGTGTTCCCGATATGGTCCCAGTGGACGTGCGAGATGGCGACGTGGTCGATGTCGTCGGGGGCGAGACCACCCTTGACGAGGGACTCTACCACCGTTTGCGGTGTGGACACGGGGACCTCGCCCGACTTGAGTTCTTGGTATATGAGGGCAGGGTATGTTTCGATGTTGCGGCGTATACCGAGATCGAAGAGGAACTTCTCTTGTCGGAACGAGTGTTGGAGAAGGAAGGAGAGTGAGGGCATTTTCGTTATCGAGCCCGGTTCGGAAGGTTGGATGACATATTTGTTAGGGACCGTCATGTGTCCCGACTCCAGTGCAGAGATAATGCAGAACGCTTGGTTTTTGGCGGGGGCGGGTAGTGACATCGCGCCTTTACTTTGTGGGGACGGAATGCTGTGAGTGGGTCAAGAACTGGCCAATGAAGATGGGAGGTACGAAGTAGATAAGGGTAGTCGTATATCAGTCAGCTGCAGAAGAAGAAAGGAAGCACCGTGTCTGAGAGTAGGGAAGTGATAAACATCCAAGTATAATCGCGGAGAAATTGGCATACTTTCTCGCAATTAGCGTCATTCTGAACAAATGCCGGGAAGATGAGAATAGTTTGGCGAATTCAATTCGGTAGCGGCAAGACTTCGCCTGAGAGTATTGTACAACTTTTATGACTCCTTTTCAGATTAAGCTTACAGCTTCACGCGGTAACATGCTTCTTCAAAGGAGCATGCAAAACCTCGAGGTCTGCAAGACACGCTAGCTTAGCAACACCTTCATGGCGAGTAACAGCGTCAACATGAGCCTGTAACACCCCAATAGTCAACGATATCAGTCCTGAGCCAACCTGCCATGCAAAAACCAAGCACAAACCTTCACGCTATCCCAGCCAATTACTATACAGAGATGGTTAGCATCCTCTCTGGTGATTCCAAAGGCGGGACCATGACATCCATTGAAGGTCTTCGTCAAACTGACCATGAGGTCACCGACCTCAGATTTCTGCTCTGCATTCTTCGGCTTGGCGAAGCAGAATTCGGTGACGGGTGCGTCAAATGCATCATCTGCCGGCACCTCAAAGGGGACGTGGAAGATGGTGGGAGCACTCGCAAAGCAAGGCTTGCTCAGATCGATGAGCTCCTGGAAGTTGGGGAGAGACGGCAAATTTTTATGGTGCTCATAGGTCTCCCATTCTGTGATACCAGAGAGGATCAGTCGTGATTGGGTCGAAGCGAGTTTGGTCGCTCACCAATGATGTGATAGACGGTTTTTCCATCTTCGACCCGCAAACCAGTCCATTGCCTGAAAAAAGAGATGTGTTAGCACTTGATGGTATCGCGCATAGGGGATCAGTGCGGCTTACTTGATGAAACCAGGCGCCTTGGCGATCCAATCGAGAGTGGGCTTCAAAATGTCGGGATTGTCAATGTAGGCCTGAGAGGCGGGGACGGTGGCGATCTCGACAATAGGCATGATGGCAGACTAGATGGGAGTCCAGCAAGAAGACGTCGTAGGCAAAATTAGGCTCGGTCCGATCCTTTTGTACAAGCTCAAAAGAAGAGTTCATTTCCCTCATCAGACGTCTGACAAGTGCATAAGCAAGTCTATGCGGGAAGATGAAAATAGCTTGGAGAATTCAATTCGGTAGCGGCAAGACTTCGCCGGAGAGTATTGTACAACTTTTATGACTTTTGTTAAGTTCCAGCTTACAGCTTCACGCGATAACATGCTTCTTCAAAGGAGCATGCAAAACCTCGAGGTCCGCAAGACCGGCTAGCTTGGCAACACCTTCATGGCCAGTAACAGCGTCAATATGAGCCTGTAACACCCTGATAGTCAGTCCTGAGCCAACCCGCCATGCAAAAATCAAACACAAACCTTCACGCTATCCCAACCAATGACTATACAGAGAGTGTTAGCATCCTCTCTGGTGATTCCAAAGGTGGGACCATAGCATCCATTTAAGCTCGTCGCCAAACTAGTCAGGAGGTCAACGACCTCGGATTTCTGTTCCGCATTCTTCGGTTTGGCGAAGCAGAATTCGGTGACGGGTGCGTCAAATGCACCATCTGCAGGCACCCCAAACGGTACGTGGAAGATGGTGGGAGCACCCGCAAAGCAAGGCTTGCTCAGATCGATGAGCTCTTGGAAGTTGGGGAGCGATGGCAAATTTTTGTGGTGCTCATAGGTCTCCCATTCTGTGGTACCAAGAGAGAATTAGTCGTGATTGGGTTGAAGCGAACTTGGCTTGTCTCACCAATGATGTGGTAAACAGTCTTTCCATCCTCGACTCGCAAGCCAGTCCATTGCCTGAAGAAACAGTGTGTTAGCACTTGGTGGTAGTGCTCATAGTACCGGCTCGGTGCTTACTTGATGAAACCAGGCGCCTTGGCGATCCAGTCGAGAGTCGGTTTCAGGATGTCGGGATTGTCAATGTAGGCCTGAGAGGCGGGGATGGTAGCGACCTCGACGATAGGCATTATGGCAGACTAGATGGGAGTCCAGTAAGGAGACGTGGTAGGCAAGAATGGCTCGGTCCGATCCTTTTATACAAGCTCGAAAGAAGAGTTCATTTTCCTCATCAGACGTTTGACAAGTGGATAAGCAAGTCTATACGGGAGCAGAATCAGCTTTTGCATGGGGTTATTCTGTACGCGGGGCCGCCTTCGATAAGCAGACGAATGGACTTCGAAGATCTCAACTTCAGTACTGGTTCTCCGATTCGGGTTATTCGCGTTGGGTACCGGAGGAACGTTATGAAAGAGTTGCTGACAATTGATATGCGATGAGTACGGTCTGAGCTCGCTTGTACAACCAGCCCAGCATGAATTATGATTAAAAAGATTGTCCCGAAAGATATGCAAATACATACCGTAGGACGAGAATCGGGCTCAATAGTTTGGCGAATTCAATTCGGTAGTGGCAAGCAAGACTTCGCCTAAAGAAGTATGGTACAACTTTTATCATTCCTGTTCTTAGATCAAGCTTACGCCCTCAAGCCGTAACGTGTTTCTTCAAAGGAGCATGCAACACCTCGAGGTCTGCAAGACCGGCTATCTTGGCAACAGTCTCGTGGCCAGCAACAGCGTCAACGTGAGCCTGTAGCAACCCAATAATTGATAATGGTATCAGTTTTTGAGCCAACCCGCCAAGCAAAAAAAAAAAAAANCTAAGCACAAACCTTCACGCTATCCCAACCAATGACCAAACCGATAGTGTTAGAATCCTCTCTGGTGGTTCCAAGCGCGGGACCATAGCACTTATCGAGGCCCTTCGTCAAACTGTTCAGGAGGTCAACAACCTCGGATTTCTGCTCCGCATTCTTCGGTTTGGCGAAGCAAAATTCGGTGATGGGTGCATCAAATGCACCGTCTGCCGGCACCTCAAAAGGGACGTGGAAGATGGTGGGAGCACCCGCAAAGCAAGGTTTGCTAAGGTCGATGAGCTCTTGGAAGTTGGGGAGGGATGGAAGATTTTTGTGGTGTTCATAGGTCTCCCATTCTGTGGTACCAGAGAGGATCAGTTGTGATTGGGTTGAAGCGAACTTAGTTGGTCTCACCGATAACATGATAGACGGTTTTTCCATCTTCGACCCTCAAACCAGTCCATTGCCTGAAGAAAGATGTGTTAGCACTTGTTGGTATTGCACATAGATGCTCGGTGCTTACTTGATGAAACCAGGTGCCTTAGCGATCCAATCGAGAGTCGGCTTAAGGATGTCAGGATTGTCAATGTAGGCCTGAGAGGCAGGGATGGTGGCGACTTCAACGATAGGCATGATGGCAGCCTAATAGGTGGGGGTTCAGCAAGACGTAGTAGACGAGAACTAGACACGGTTCAGTCCTTCTGTACAAGTCCAGAGGAGGAGTTCATTTGCTTCGTCAGACGTCTGACAAGTGTATGAGCAATTCCATGTGGAGACAGAAATTTGCATGGAGTTATTCTATACGCGGGGCTTCGACAGACGGAGAAATGGACTTCGACGATTTCAAAACCAATACCGGGGCTCCAATTTTGTTACGATCCACGTTGGGAGGGATGTCATGAAAGAGTTGCTGACAATTGATATGCGATTAGTACGGTATAATCTCGTTTTACAACCAGCCCAGGGTGAATAATGAATAAGAAAAATGTCCCGAAAGATATATAAATACACACCGCCGTGCCCAAAAGATGATGAAATGTGAAAAAGCGAAATAAAGTCCGTCACGGACTCTCGCTGCCAGCAGAGAACCTAGCGTATCGTATCTCGACATCGCTGATTTCACGCACGCGCTGGATGATTGGGGCTAATCGACCTCTCACAGCGTTATCTCGGTCCTATAGCAGGGACAATCTCAGAAAAATAATAAGAAGTGGATCGAGAGACACACCGTCATGCTCCGCCAGCCAACCACCCCAACTTCCGTATTTTTCCGTTCTACGGAAGGGCCCCAACATGCCCCATGACATCCTGGTATTGTTTTCATCTCGTTACGCATTTTCCGCACCAGAGGTTCAAGCTCATAAGCGCGGTCGTGTAGGGGCCTCAAAGTGATGTATATGAACGCAGTGAGGGGCGCCTTCAGAGCTCTAGAGAGCTCTTGGCCGTCTTGCAGCAACAGCTGGGTAATTTCGCCCGTTCCTACCATCGAATCCATAACTGGGATAATAAAGTCGACATAAGACGCGTCTGCCATGAACTGTTGGTGGTGACTTAAAGTTTGCCAACCTGCCGCCAGCGTCAATACAGCGACCGCTGGCAGGGTAAATCGGACTCACCCATAACCCAAACACCAGTTTCCTCATCGTCGAGGTCTACGCCATAATAAGAGCTGACGAAAACTCTATGAAAAAGCAAGTCAACGCGAAAGACCACCACATACCACAGCATGCCTTTCCTTGCCGAGCTCTGGTGGATAAGGCCGAGCATCTTCCGAGGGTCCTCAAGGTACTCTTCTGAAGGGTTGAACCAGATAATCTCTGGAGCCAGCGCTGTATTGGACTCCATTGTGCCAGTGGATTAGCTGACTGGACAGAGCCAGTTAACACTCGGGGCGAGGGTAGAACCTGTCGGTTCCCACTAGCCGAGTCATACTGGAACTAGATAAACGTCCGCGTCGCGCGTAGTAAGCAGTGTCTGAGACTCGCTTATCGCCCGCCGCGGTCGGAGGTTTTCCACGTTCTCTTTGCAAAATTCGTCAGCCTGCGGGAACGACTACCATATTCATGACACATCCCGCAACGCTCCTGTCGAGATGTTGACTGTTCTGACACGACTATCGCCGGTAACGCATGCTTGGCAAGATCTCTCAACCTTCTACAAATTAAATGCGGCGATAACTTCGAACAGAGCAACTCTTCCACTCATATTCCGCAGGGATGCCTAAGGAGGAAGATATGTCGATAACTCGAAGGAGGCGAGAAAGGTCTCTTCTGCACATGACGTCCTCTCATCAGCCACGTCAAAGTCCCTGATATTCATCACCCTGCAGTCCGCGGTGAAGCGACTCCGATCGAAGAGTATTAGAGTAAGCAAGCGCTCAAATACACCATCCGAATCCGTAGACAGATGCGAGTCTTTCCGATTTGTTCACAGTCCGTCGTCCGGGTTTCAGATTTCAGGTACCACGGCTGCATAAATAGGGTTTTAATTTCGCGTATATACATATACCAACGTCCGTGAGGGTTAGTGCGAGCCAATGTATCGTCTCTAGCAAGTATAAGTTTCATGGATAATAATCAGGAAGCCAAACGGGTAACTCACATTATCTTCTTCTATTGTTCGAGTAGATGAAACGAAAATTATCAATGTTGCTCGAGAACCATGGGTTCCACTCTGGTTCCAACTTCTCGCATCTATTGACAATCAATGATTCGATACGTCGGAAGAATGAAGGAGCGGCGAGGCCGTTGCGCATTCTCGTCAGACGGACTAAGGGCCCAGTGCGCATGTCGTTGCAGTCAGAGAAGTCGAGATGGGTGAGCAAAGGGCAAATCGCTTCAGAGGGATCAGAAGGCATCTGGTCCGAATCTGAATCGTAAGCACCCAAGGCTTCGACGACGCGAACAGCTCCCGCATGGATACTGGAAAGCTCGAACGTTGCGAGCAACGGGTTGGCCTTTAGAAGTTCAATGACTTGAGTTGGATCGCCCATCGGCATCCCTTTGAGTATGAGCGTTGTGAGTTTTCCGGAACTCTTGGTCCGCAGAGAATCGAAATCCGCGCTCAGGGTGTATGGGCTGCTCTCGATGTGAAGAGAATTGAGTTGTGGCATGGGGAGATTGAGGATGGGAAGCATTTGTCGCGAGATTTGACGAATCTCCAATTGTTTGAGATAGGGCATGGTCTCTGGTATCCCTCCCAAGGGAAGTTCAGCTCTGTCGAGAACAAGGGTCTCTAGGTTGGGGTGGGACTCGAGAATAAGCTTTGCATGGCCAGTAACCCTTCGGAGAATGATGGTGGTAAGACTGCGTTCTGAGAGCGCGGAGAAGGATTGTGGCAAGATCGTCCCTCTGAGGGCGAGATGTTGTACTGGCCACGAGCCGTGGAAAGGGGGTTGTCTTGATCGATTTTCGTTGTCGAATTCGTATCGAAGTAGAGAGGTCAGGCTGGAGACAAGCCCAGATCGCGTTAGGAATTGGCATATGTCCCATTCCTCTATCTTGCATACACGAAGTTGGTCCCATTGGAGGCCCTCCAAGCCTTCTCCATCCCACCTGGCTCTGTCACAAGCAGTGGCACGAACTTGCAAAGTATGGATGCTGCCTCCTGATCGCTCGATCCAGTGTTTTGCTTTGATATGAGGGCGGAAGCGACCCAGAACGAGGGTTCCCCAAAGACGAGGGTTGTTTTCCACAACACTCCTCCAGTCTTTACAAACAAGCGATAGAGGGATCACTTGGCTGGGTTTCTCTTCGACCAGCGTCAAGGCAATCGCGTTGAATAACTCGACAGGAAGGCGAGTCCATTGATTTGTCGTCCTGCGCACATATTCCTCTTGAGCGACAGCGATATCGTTTTTGAGGGTGATGAAGTCTTGACGCCGCTTTGAATCGTCTTCTTTGAATTTCTGCAGGGCGACATTAACCACCTTCGTGGCTGCATCGAACTTCTGGACGAGAAGAAATAGGCGTGCAGCTCGTGCATAACCCTGCCATTGCTCCGGGGCGACTTCTATCGTCTTCCTCGCATCCGCGATGGCCTCTTTTCTACGGCCCAGCTTCTCTAACACGGCGGAGCGCGAGTCGTAGATAAGATATTCTCCTTGGCCTCCTTGCTCGAGAGCCTGAGTATACAAATCGTTAGTTCATCCAGCAGAGACTGGCCAGACGTAGAGATGGACCTGGTTGAAGTTTCCCAAAGCAAGTTCGAACTCTCCCTTGCGAAAATTTTGTACCCCGGTCGTGAATTCGCGCTTCCAGGACATGGTGGTTGGTGATAAATGAGGAACGAGTCACTGTCGCGTTTAAATATTTCCCACAGGAAGAAATCACAAGACCGCGACGCGTGCGAGCCACGTAATTATGCGCGAATAGGAGGCGCTATGGCCAGCCTGAGGTAATCGCCGAGTCAGAGCAATTTCGTTTCTCATCCATTCTCTTGAGTCGAACCTGAAAATCATCGGTTAGATAAACCCATTTCGTAGATATGAGACATCGATAACACTGCAGATAGGACTTGCATTGAGCGGACGACGGCCTCCGTTCGTGTCGACAATGATCACAGTTCTCACGGGTGCTACAAATAAAGTTGATATCATTTCCGTACGTCGGCCAACTCTCTGGTGCAAACTATGGCTCTGTACTATTCTGCTGGGCGTACCCAGTCGTTTAGTGCTGGTCGCTCTACGTCTGTAGCTCGTTCCACGACCGATCCGAGCGCCGCTTCGGAGGACTGGGAATGCTCGTTCTACATCTTTCCCAACCCTTCCTCATTGCCGCCAACTCCCTACAGCCAATCCTCAGACTTATCAGTTCCTTCAGAGGATTCTCTGTCCCCAGCAGACAATGTCATTGCTCCAGATTCTACTTTCACTCGAAAACGGCCAAGGGAGACGACCTTATCGGGGGAGCCTCAGGATATCGGTGGAGAATGGGATTGGCCAAAGGAAGGCGCGTTTGCGTCCAACTCGAGCCACCGCCTGCCTCTCCACCGCTCAAAAGTAGAAAAGAAGCCGTTGGATCCAACAGGAACACCCTTTCGTCCAGACGAGGCGTATACTGCCAGGTGTTCCATCGCTAGGGAACGAGGCACAGATCCCCTTGTTCAACCTTTGAAAGATCGGACCCCTTCACCCCCTCCTCCCCTACATATCCCATTACTTTCTTTCTTCACCCCCTTATTGTCAATCGACGACTCAACCCTCGATTTGCTAGAAACCCCTTCCTATCAAGACTCAGGCCCAGAAGACCTTGGAGAGAAGGAATTGCTACAAGAGGGGATCGCCAACATTGTGCATGGAGTGGAGAGACTTCTTTCGGTCGAGTCGGACGAAACTTTCATCTTTCGCTCTGCAATGGGGTCGTCCAGAGCAGATGTTCCATCCTCACCGGTCGTTCATCTGTCCGATGTACTGGAAATTATCACCGGTATTGGCGGGCATTTATTTAGAATCGTCACTTTGCGGGTTTGACGGAGTTGGTACTCTTTTTCACTCTTATTTCGTTGTCTGCCTCGAATCATGTTGCCTCTCCGATATCATAGATACTCAATGCTGGACTGCACATTAGACGATCATCTGTGTGCTTTGTAGAGTAATGTCGTGTGTACTTTAGTCGCTTGTATAATACCCCCGGCTCATTGAACGCCACTTCGGAATTCGGAGCGAGGCTTGACCTCTTTTATCTTCCACGATGAGCATTTCCGCAGCGATAAGCGACATCGAGCGCGCTTTGAAGAATACCCCATTGACCCATGGATTATCATACCAGAAGCGAGCAAGACTAAGCGTGGACATCGCCTTGGTAGGCGCTTCACTTCGGTAAAGTTCTCCTTGGCTAGGGGTGAATTGATGATCGAGCGCCGCCGTGAAGAACGGGGTGTTTGATAGATTGCTTTTCTCCAAGCGATCCCGTTTCATACTTTTCGAATTTACTGAAGTCATTGCGTGAAGTGAGTGACCAGTTCTGGGCATTCATTGACCCGAGTCTCCGAGATGAGCAGCGCTAATCGTCAACGGCAGGACGAATGGACAGCAAAGATTGCCGAGGATGTGATCCATGTTTTTGAGCCCACTTCAGAACAATCGTTCCTTGTCAACCTTCGTCTCCTTCGGAACAGAATTGCCAATGTCCTGGGCCAAGGCTCGAGCAAAGCCAGCGTGATGAACGGTGGCGCCGCAGAGCACGCAAAGGCTGGACCATTCACCCTACTCGCGTTCGTCCGCTTGTTCCCCGGAAGCAGCAGTGAAATAGTCAGTTCCATAAGCTTTCTGTGTTCTCGGAGGGATGTGAATTTCTCTAATCGACCCTACAGATCTACGATGACCAAATCCCATTGGAAATTACGCAATCATTGGAATCTCTCTGCTCGAAATTGAATTTCAGCCTCCAGGATGCACCTCAGGAGGAGGAGAACCCAACGCCTCCGATCCCACCTTTATCCATCCTTCTTGAACAGAACTTGCATTTGGGCGTCATTGTCCCGCTTGCTGCCGTCATTCTCGACTACTCTGTAGCCTATGTTCCAGAAGTCGGTTCGGGTTCAACGGCTTCCTCGCCAGTATTTCTCGCTAATGTTCCCGTCAACACGTATGAGGCCACGTTGTCATTCACCGAAGGCAACTCGGAGGCGACGATGAAGGTGCTTAGTGTGCTGAAGTTTTCCTGTCCGAGGCGCTTGGAAGAAGTTTGCCCTGAAAGGCTCTCCCAGGAATCCATTGTCAAGGGGCTGGAGAGTTTATTGAGAAGCCGGTTGGAGGAGATTGGGGACAGGTCAGCGAGGTTGAATGTCGCTTGCCAGAGCGGGACTTTTGACCGCTTAGCGTTGTAGAAGGATAACGTGAAAGGAATACAAGGCCTCTCTATTATTAGTGTAGTTCTCAAAGCAGCTTTCATGGAACTACGCGACCCGCGACGCGCTAATTAACGGCATGCACGCGCTGGAACGGCGCACGTGACGGTCCTGGGACACGCGATGGCTTCGCTAATTTGGAATCATCTTTACCTCCAACAAGCTTGACCGGTTGAGCAGTGATTGGGTTTCTCCGTGTCATTGTAGAAACGTACGATCCCAGCGCAAGAATCCTGGCAGTAGCTTCGTCCCTGCAGACAAGGTGCGACTCTATCGTGTCTCTCCATGGATCCCATTCAGTGGATTCCATTGAATTTTGAGGCTTCCCAGGTATCAGAGCCTCTTCAATGCAATTAGGTCAGCCCAAGGCGGGTATCCTGGCCACAGACAGGAGTCATGCTCCAAATGCAAGGGTCGATACCGTTGCCGATTCGGATGAAGTTGAAGGAACCACGTCTGTTCCCTGGACGATGTTATTCCGCCGACGTTCATTTCGCTGTTGAAACTTTTTCAATGGATACGCATCCTCGGATACACACAGGTCGGTGAAACGCAGCACGAAAAATACCAAGCAGGCCGTCAATATAAAATTTCTGTGGTGATAATGGTCTGGACTGTTGGCGAGGTTAGTTGAATTGTTTTTCTTAGTCTTTACGAGTCACTCCACGCTCGCTTTTTTCGTCGATGGTATGCGGTATCTTTCGCGCGGTGATAACTAAATTTTGCCACTTAATGGATAGCTGCACCAAGAATACGTCCAGTCGATTTCGGCATGGCCAGAATGGAATGGATGCGAGCCAGAAGCGTCTCTCACTGTCCAGGTGCCTACGGACACGGATGCTATCGACAGCGGTGGGCGGGAAGACGGCGACGTGTCCATTGACTCTGTCTTGATGGAGCTTGTACAATGTATTCGAGTATGTTAACGCCACTGGTCAGCCGACTATGAGTTCCTCAGGCTCTGAAGGCGACAAAGCGGAGACGAGCAATGGTATGTTCGGAAACGTTCCGTTAGACTGCGTCTCTAATTCACTTTTTTTTTTCTTGAATTGTATAGGTGTTCCACGCCTCCCGAGAGTGATAGACGCTCTCAGCGTTGTCATGTGGTCAGCGATGAATCGCGGCAAGGGACTGAATGTTTTAGCTGTCAACGAATGCTTCGATGAGCTGATTGCTCGCGATCCCGCTCGAACATTTGGCAAGGTGGAGTCTCTGATATTCAATCCGAAAACAAAGGATAGCGACGCTCTTTCACCTCAACCAACGGCCAACTTGGTGTCATTTGACCAGACGGACTTGTCAGTCCAATGGGATAGCAGCTCTATCCAAGCTAGCGCATGCCCATGGGGGTCCGAAGTTACTTCTGGCAGTGAATTAACAAGCCTTCCCTTTCGGATACATCCTTCTCCCCGTTCGGAATAGCAGCGGGTACGGGTACAATGTTTCATCGTGACCTTGGCTTCGAGGATGCTCTCAATTTGGGGTTTGATGTCGATTTTTCTGGGTTTGTGTCGGCATCTGCTGGTACCGCCTTTAGCCTGAGGGCAAGACGACACTTCGGACCGATTACCAGCTTTTGGTGGCGGGGTTCCAGATGGACTGGGAGGTTCGCCCCTTCTCTCCGAGTCAGCTGTCCCTCTCTCCAACGGCGGTGCCTACGAAGCTCTCCCGTCTATGTTTGATGTAGAGGGTTTGAGGCACCATATCACTGGATCACCACCGGGGGCTGGGAAGAGCGACTCGGAGGACCTGGTATTATCTCAACGGAGGTTTAAGCCGGGTAGCAATCAGGCACCATCCAGTACTTCTCCTGGAAAAGTCTCTTTCGATGGACCTTTGGAATATTCGCACACGCCAATATCCGTCAATGGAGGTGGGTCATTCACACAGGCTGAACAGAAAGCCAAATCTGACACTCCGCTGTCGGAGAGGGAGGATGACGAAGCTGGGGAAGATGAGGATCCAGGTGTGTTTTGGCTTCTTTCTGATTTAATAAAAGTACTAGGTACACTGCATCAATTGAAAGAGGATATTCGTGGGACTGAGGATGAGGGTGAGCGCCGAACAACAGCGGCCAAAGTTGCGATGGTCGTGTATAGGCTGAAAGGAGGTGATGACGTTGGCTGGAGGTCAGTCGCAGGCCACTGATCCCACCGGTATCATATAGCGCTTATCTTGACCATGTCAAAGACGATAGCTCGAGGCAGACGAATTTATATTGAATGATGGAAATGGTCGTGCGCCAACTTGCGAGCAATAGATAAGATAATATCAGGACTTTTTGCCAATGCAGGGACTGGGAGCTTTGAGCTCGACAGGTGCTTTGGAATGTATAATACACAATAGGGTAATTGCCGACAGAAAGTAAGGCCCTTAACTGAAGCAAAGGTGGAGAAATAGGACAAAGGGGGCGCACAAGACCGGGATTACTGGGTTGCCGAAGGGAGCTAATCATTGATCGGTCCCTGCGAACTTGAGGAATTGATGATGTTTACATGGGCTTTCTCGATATCTGAGTTTTTCACAAGGCGACGTCTTCTGGCAAGCGATGCTCACCGTCTCTATCCCGTAGCCCCACGCCCACCCCACCATCGTCCCCCNACTCTCCGAACCATGGCCCCAGGGGAACTCCTTCTTGAGCACCGTCAGGCGTCGTCGACGTCCCTACAGGGCCTGCAGCGATCATGGCCCCCACCACGCAACCAGTCCTCCGACTCGATCGCGACCACCGCAAGTCAGCCCGTCATGTCCCCCACGGCGTCGCAGCCATCGCTTCGCAAACGACACTCAAACTACATGAGGGTGGCCGAACGCTCAACCTCACCCATTCCTGAACTACCCCCACAGCGACCCCCACGGAATCCAGCTCGCTCTAGCACCGTCGCTCCTGCACAATCGTCGCCACGCAATCCAAAGCCTACGAGCCGGCCGTCAACCGCAACAAGCGCACGGGAAGACATCACGCCTTGGGATTATCAGGCGGGGCCTGGCGTTGATGAAAAGCCCCGGTTAAGGTCTGGTGCACCTTCGGTCAAGTCCAAGGCCTCCTCCACCGGGTTGGGCGGAGCCTCGACTGGGCCTGTCGAAGAAGTTACCCCTTGGGAGCTTTTCCCTGTGCCTACGAAACCCCCAGGACCTAAAGCACCCTCTGCACCACCCAGTGTTATTTTTGTGCCTCCCCCNAACGGCTCCCCCGCCAAGAACTCTTCACCCGACGACCGCGACCGGCTTGGTTGAGGATGTTACGCCTTGGGAATTAGGTCCAATCCCCAGTTCATCAGGTGTTACTACCGGAACTCCCCAATATACCCCTATTCCGCGTCCGAAACCAGCATCCCTCCTCAGTAACCCATCTTCCAAGTCGCATCGAGTGTCCACAGCGACAGGCCCCGCAGAAGAAGTTACACCATGGGAACTGCAGTCTCAACCTACTCCAGAAGAGCCCCACGAGAAGGGTTCACTTCAATCAAACAGGAATTCCCTGACGATGTCGAAGGCCCAGCTGGAAGAGGTGACGCCATGGGAACTCTATCCCGCTCCTCCTGTGCCAGCCCTCAATGGCGCGACCTTCCCCGCAACATTGAAATCCGGCACAACTAGTGTGAGTAGCTTGACTTTGATGCATTTGTACAATAAGCTTCGCCACTCTTGCTCCCTATACCCGTTCTCACTCCAATGCTGATGCTTCTCTACGCAGAACCGACAGTCTGCCTCGCACAAAGCTCTGGCCGACTTTGGTCTCCGCCGCCGCCGCAGTACGGGAAGCCGTCCGTCAAAATTACGCACTAGCAGTCAATCTAATTCTACGAAAGCGCCATCCCGTGTTAACTCCTCACAAACTATGGGGAGCAATCATCCTTACGACAACGCGCAGACTTCACCCCTTACCCCGAAATCCTCTTTTGCCAGCCCTACCCCCCCTCAGGGTGACACTGCACCCGGCCCTCCATCGGCAGGTCCTAGCAAATCGGAAATGAGATCCAAACAACAGAACCCGCATTTCTCCACGGCAGACCGCACGATTCTTGAGGAGCTGAAACGGAATATCCATGCGCGAGCGGCCCAGTTTGTCCAGAAAGGTGTTGGGGTGCACCTGACTGATGGAACAGTTAGCCTTGGAAAGCGCCATCACCCTTACCACAGGAAAGAAGTGCCATATCCTAGGAGTTATGACCGGGAAGTTATCGATCTGTGAGTAATATCTCACAAACATCGTCATCGTTGATGAAACTCCTACTAATTATGTGTGTTCGTAACAGTGACGTTTGGGAAACGCTATTTTGTCAAGATATCTGTGAGAGCTTGACCTGGCATGTCTTTGAGGAGCCACCAGTGAAAGTGTGAGTTATTTCCCACCTCGCGCGTGCACTTATAAGCTAATTGTCGCTAACGGTGACATAGGTTGGATCTGGGATGCGGTAGGTGTCGTTTCTGCCTTACTGATGGCAGATGGGATTTCGTCTCTAATAGGCGTATTCTTAGGCACTGGCACATGGATCTTGAATTGTGCGCGTGCCTGGCGGGTGAGTATACTGACCCCGTCATCTCACGTTATTCTATGAGCTAATGATAACAACAGGAAACCCAATTTGTTGGTCCGTAATGATCAAGTTTCACCGTAGTATGGCCTGCTCATAGCATTACTGTAGGATTGGACATCGTCCCACTGCAGCCTGATCTTCAACGGGTCGGTTCTAATGATTATGCCTCGCGAATAACGTGGGTGCAAGCGAACTTGTACGTCCTCCATGCCTTCCATGTGTCCCCGAATTCTATTTACATTCTTCTAGCCTGGAGGGGCTTCCTTTTCCCAACGATGAGTTTGATTTTGTGTGAGTAGTTCAACTGTGAGGGTTAAGGGTTCTCTAATGCGAGGAATCACGTAGCCATATAAAGCGAATAGCTCTTGGCGTACCGGAAGACAAAGTGAGCAACCTGGCTTATCCTTTTCGGAACACGGGGCTCTGACCGTTTTGTAGTGGGACACCCTCCTGGATGAGATATATCGCGTTATGAAACCCGGTGGGGCATTTGAGGTATACATTTCTCCTGCACGTTGGATTGGATATTGAAGTATGCTACGTTGCATCACAGATGGTTGAGGAAGATCTGTTCTTCCCAGGCAAAGTGAACGAACGCGAGGACGACACAGATCTGGTACCGTCGCCTCTCTCGAGAAGCAGCTCAATAGCATCAACTACGGGCCGCTCAAGCATATACCATTCCTCAACCCCACTCGACAGTATCCCACAGCAAGGGGAATCGGAATCAAATTTTGCGAGCACCCCGACGGTTGCCACAGCTGCATTTACTAATGCGCTGTCCCGCCCTGCTACTCCAGAACCTCCTACTGTCGACCCTGTCGTTCCTGAAGCTGACCCAAGTGACGTTAAGAGTGACGCTGGGACAACCACTCCCCCNTGGCTCCCCTCCCGGATTCGTCACACTCATTCCTCCCCATTCGCGGTCTTCTGCGCGGCCAACGCTATACGTTCGAACGAACTCCAGCTCAGCATTTTCATTTGCAACCACAAGTCCGCCCAGATCAAATACCTCTTCCTTGTTCAGCAATTCCGCGGTCTCTCTTCTCAACTCCCTTACGCATCCATCCGATACCGATCATCACCTTTTCCGACGACGCAGGTCGTCGTCGAATTTGACTTCGGGACCCGAGCACGCCAATGGTGTATCTCAAGTACACCCGTCCCAACCTCAAAAACACTCCTCCACGCTTTCAGTCGACAGCCACACCAGTGGAATAAGTCCAGGTCTCAGCAAGTCCGATGCGTCAAAAGCACCGCCGCCATTCTTACTTCGTACACCAGCGAAACCTCCAGCTAATCCTCGCGATCATTCTCTACTTGAATACATCTACAACGAAACACTATCTTCACGATTTATCAACACATCTCCACTATCTATGCTCACGACCTACTTAGAGTATCATTTTAAAGGTAAAGCGAGTCCCCCTATCTGAATTCCCCAATTTGCTGATATTTTGTATTCTGCAGATGCTCGGACTCATCCACCACTTGTGTTTACGTTCCCACCTGTTCCGGCTAGGCAGGAAATAGAGCCGGGGTCGGCAACGGAAGACGAATATGACTGTCAGACCAGCGAGAATAGTCCAACGCAATCTTCCCCATCCCGAAAGTCGACAATCCAGCAGCGGTCGATGTTCAACGATGAGAACGGTGAACTCTTGGAGGAACATCGATGGCTTTCCATGCGAGGTCTCCTAGACCAATCCTCACCGTATATCAGTCTGGATTCGTCTCGCAAATACGCCTTCACGCCTGCTAAAAAGTCCAACTTCTCTAATAGTCGGGGGAAGGAGGCGAAGGAGGGACGGGCACGAAGGCAGTCGCGGTTGCCGAACAAGACGTTGAATATTGATCTACGGACGTTGAACCTTCATTTGTCTATCAGAGCAAAGGAGGTTTTGGCTTGTTCAGAGTCGATGTGGGAGTGGGTGCACGAGGCGCAAAAGAAGTGGAAAAGGGAGAAAGAGAAGGAGGCTCAGCGAAGGAATGGGAGGGGGTTCTCGATGGAGAGCTCGCATCCTTATCGCCCCCTTTCTTTGTACGGGAATGACACACCAGATCACAAGAGCACAGTCATGGAAATGACACGGGAAGATTTCAATCAGCTGTTGCTGAATTTCGAGATGTATGTGCAATCTAATCTCCCTTGACTTGTGGCGAAACTCATTCCTGCGGTCATAGGGACATGCAGGATCAAGCTTCCCTTCACAGTGCGCTGAAAGAACGGTTCCAGTGGAATGTGATTGATTCTGCTCCGCCTCAAAATCGCAAGATCTTCAACACTGCGTGCGAGAAATACGAAAAATGGTTGGAGAAGGAAGCTCGAATGTCCGTCTCGTCGTCGTCTGCCCGTCCTTCAAGGCATTCGCTGCATGGGCCCAGCAATATTAGCGTTACTGCGCCGACACCAGACACCCCCGTTCCTCACGAGGCGACCAAATCCAAGACAAGAACCCGCAGCAATTCGCATACCATTTTACTGCACGGGAATGGAGCGGAACGTGCCAATGGAACTGTTCCCCAGGCCCAGGCGCCACAAAAGTCGGATGCCTTGGTTCACTTTGCGTTACCGTCGAACATACCGTCCGCATTGCCTCCTACCCAAAAGCTTAGTAGATCTATGTGCGTTTTTGTCGCGTGGAAGCCAGAGGAAGTCCCATCGGCGAAGACATGATCTGCTGATGTTTTTCGGGAGTCATACGGGCTCTGCCATTCCACCTCTTTCCATATTCGACTTTCACAGCACCTCCCTTTTCGGTCAAGTTGCTTCCGCTCGCGATCGAGCGCCTGTCGATTCATATGGCCACATTGTCTGACTTTTCCCTTTTTGGTCTCCTCGATCATTGGATATGGGGGCAAGGGATCGAGTGCGTCCGTCGTGTTTGTATTAATGCTATCTTTATTGCACAGGTTAAGCGATGGCTCCGGCTGGGGGTTGCTCACCGTGCTTTATTTATCTGATTTATAGTGTATTTACGATACGACCGATACGGTTTGCTTATACCATTTCTCGGACTCTCTCCAGGCTTGTTTCAAGCAGCATATTTAATCACTTGTACTCATGACCAACGCCTATAACGCAGCGCCTATTCAATGTTTACACTCTGTGCCGGCTCGTTTCATTATTGCCCAGCAGTTTGGCAAGACAAGGCACACACACCCCGAATAAGAATCGGAATCTACGGCATACTGGGGCAGGTTTAGGGCACATGTGGCTCGTGATTATGGTGACCTGATATGTGGGTAAACGTGCATCATAGCAATACTCTGCTTCGGATGCCCCTCCCACGACATTTCCGGAAACTCTATGTCAAGAAGCCTATCCCTGTGACGGGAGAAATCTTATCTGCACACGTTTTTGTTGCCGGCACCGGAGAAGAAGGTCGGAATGTCCAGAAGTTGCGTTGTTAGGAGACTCTGACCCTTCTTGGGCGCTGTTTTGGGACTATGAGGTTTGTATTGTTCATACAGAGATGTGCGAGCCTCAAGGGTCTAAGCTCCACTGCTTAGCCGCCTCAGGGTCTTTCCCGTGAGCTTATTGATCGATTAGTCGAATGTTGGCATCGTTCTAGGTCCTGTTTGCAGTCTGTCTTTGAAAGATATACACTAAGCCAACCCTGGCCCCCGGAGCCTGGGTTTGCTTTGGTATGTTCGAAAACGGCATTGACTGTGCAGATCGAAATGAGCACGTCATGTCATACACGGGGGCTGCGGGCATCGGAAAGGAGAGTTATGAAAGTACATGCCCTCCGATTCCACCCTCAAAATTCCCAGAAGGATGGTGCTTCAAATTTGCCTATACTTACTGCGAATGACATTGTCGCTGCTAGTGGTCGTGGTTCCCAGCCATCCTTCTTGCCACTTGCAGCACGGTTCAAATTTTCGAACATCATCCGTCGCTTCGAGATAAGGGTCGTCCCAGCTCTTGGAGACTATCATCGGTGTGTATTGTGAACGACTTCTATCCAGGCACGGAACGCAAGGTGGTGACGGTGAAAGGCGACCGACGATACATGATCCCTTCTAAATCCTCAGGCCTCAGCGGTGACAATTCCACATACTACCCTAACATCAGCGGGTTTGTGGTCGGTCGTGCTTCTCCGTAGTCCAGTTCTCATAAGCAGGACTTCGAATGTTCAAAAGAATCACGCAATTAGGATCATATGTCCTCAATAGATGCACCGAGCATATTTCGGCGATATCTTGAGTTTCTTCCCCGCCAACCCGGCCGTTTGCCTAAGACCCAAGAAATGATATCTCTCTGCGATATGACCAATGTCCCGCAGCCTGCGGGACTCTGGCCGTTACTATCTATCTATTATTATCAGATAGGTCGTCACTTGTAAAATTTCACTCCATGCCCATGCGTACCCATTTCATTCTTCTTCCTTTCTCATGAATTTCTCGAGAAGACGAAGGGCTGGATGCTGTGTCTCAGCAAAGGCAAAAATAAGATTCCTGCCAGGTGGACACGCTGAGTTGTCTCAGAATGTGGTCGTCCACAAATCTAGCACTTCTGTCTCCTTCTTTCTTCGAAGTGTTCTACGTATCATGATAGGAACCTGGAAATTACAGCCTCCAGAATCAACTTCTAGATTTCTCCACACACAGTGGCACTGGTGCATACAGTGCGCGAATACCACAAGGGAATGTGGATATGCCGGATCGCAGAGGTCAGAGCATAGCTGAGTGGCACCGAGAATGGGGTCCTGCCGAATGAGCTGAAGATGGTGGAACGCCAAGGACGGGTTCGCTTGCTTCCGCTTCGAGACTATGACCTTCCATTCATAGGTAGCGAAGTGATGAACAAAGCGTATCAGGTGAAACAAATTTGACAGCGTGGGGCATGCATCTCGGACCAGCTCTCCGACGGAAGAGCTGTTAGGTTTTCCTTGCATGCCAGGTTTGGATGACTTTTCCGAGTGGTGGCGAATACATTTCTTTTCATGGTCATAGCCGTCATCCGTGTTCATTATTTAATTCGGGTGTCTGTACCGCAGATCTACATGTTTAAACGATTCGTTGGGATTTCGAAGAGCACCGCGAGAATCAGCTGAACATTGGTCGCTCTCTCGCGAAGCTACAGCTGGTGACTCGGGTGACCTAGCCAATGACAACAAAAAATCCCACTCGGAAGGCGAAGGGGTCGATCACTCAGCGTCATCTAACCTCTCTGAACGGCTTTTACTTCTTTATTCTCCGCTTTCTTGACATTTATCAATAGAAGTATCCCGGTGACTTTTAACGGAAGGCGAATTCAGTGACCCCATATGGCGTTGGCATGGGGTGGGACCTGCTGGGACCCGCTGATTCATTTCTGGGAAAGGAAGGGTAGGCGCTGGGACCGGCTTATGTCCTGGCCAGTTAGAGAGATGACAACTCACAGACGAAAAGAAGTCCTTCTATGTTCTTGGCTCCGTGAATCCATGTCATCATCATTCGCGTGAGACAACCAACCTGTTGAGTGCGAAAATCATTCACTTTTATAGGATCGCTTTTTTNGGCAAGTTTTGGGAGAAATTCGAAAGAGGAAGTGCGTACACTGAGCACGGGACCGCGAATGTTCGATTGATGCCGTATGTGTATCTGCATCTAGGCCACGGGCAACGAGGGGAAGAAGGGCGCTGAGCGCACCCAATGACACACACCAGTGAATTGTATTGGAGAGAACTCAATCAAGGTGGTGCTCAACAATGTGCTTTGAGCTCTTTGAACCTACCATATTCAGCACAAGGTCTTCTAGAGGGGCGTGGATTCTGAATTGTGCCGACCCCGGAGATGAGGGACATATCACTCGCAATTCAGAGAAGAAGAAGAAGCTCCTTGTTCTTCGGCGTGGACCTCTTGGCATCGTTATCGTTGCTTATCCCCTGTCTTTGTCACAGACGGAATTCAATAGGCGAATTATCGATCGAGCGAATGTATACCCGACTAAAGCTTCCAACCAAGGAGAAGGCCGAATCCAACGCTCAGGTGCTCACAACGCGCAGTCCGGTCTAACGGCAAAGGGGTCCATCGGCCATGTCCCCTCGGCCTCGAGGCGTGAAAATTTGAGATTAGGGTCGCTAAGAACATCCGCCCAATGAAATTACGGTCCAGCGTCCATAGCCTTGCCAACTGCGAACCCAACTGAACGGACCATGACCCCCACCATAATATCGCAGACACCCGCAAAAGTCGTTCTTTCCAGTGTATCACAAAATCCATGAAAAGGTGTCCCAGGGGGGNAAAACATGCACTGGGGGATCACCCTGCATGTGTGTGATGGCCCTCAGGTGCCACATCCATATCCGTACCGTCGATCCTTCTTCCCAATTCGACAACCCTTCCCTCCAAGTTGAGCAATCCCGCGATGCCAAAAACCCCCTTAGGGTAGGGTTCAAAAGGAAATCTTACCCCACGAGGGACGCCATGGCTTTCCCATTAAGATTTAGAGGGAGCCTTGACCCCCGGCATTCCATTTTCAGAGGGCCACGTACAACTATAATTGTCGTCACGATCATCACTCTATTTCGTTCATCCCGCCGAGATCCAGGCTGGTGAAGACTGGAAATGGACCTTCTCCCTGGCTTAATAGGGGCCTGCGGACTGCTCCCTAGCGACGTTGAGCCTTTTATTTTTGAAACCAACCAGACCAACGTTTACCGGTACCACGAGAACGGTCGCGATCGAGGGAGGTATTCACATTCAAATCGTAACCACTACGTCCATATAGGGAAGAATATACAGGGCCTACATATATGAAATAAAGGGAATGAAAAGCACCAAATGGGAAGCAAGAGGCCCTCAAACAGACGGTTAATAAGAAGGGATAAACAGACAACCGGTACCAACTATAGTATCAATCAAGTACAGATACATTCTTTGCATTGAATTCAGTGCACACTACTATTGTATGGGACGGGCACGATGTGGAAAAGGAAAGCTTGTAATACACAATTCATATCACGCTAGGACAACACGTAAAAGAGAGAGATGAATAACGGTAAAGGGTAGCATAGGGGCACACACGGTAACAGCAGAGAAAGAAACGGCATGCACGAGGAGGAGAGAGAAAGACGAAGGATAGGAGATGTACTATCCAACGATAGGAGTCAAGGAAAGGCAAGCATTAGATTGCTTGTTTCTATCTCCCTCAACGCCTTCCGTAGTGGCCACCCTGACTAACTGGAGGTTGCTGTGCTGCCTGACCCCAATGTCCATGTGAGGCAGCGGCAGCTGCCAAGCCACCCAGTTGTTGTCCACTTTGATTGGGCGGCGCACCTGGCCCGGGATAGGAGTAGCTACCAGGGGACATCATATGGCTACCATACATGCCAGCGTCGTGTTGCGGATGGTGAGTCTGAGGTTGGCCAGGATGTTGACTGTATGATCCGGAAGAGTATTGAGCCGATGGAACCTGGGGGTGTTGCTGTTGAGGTGATGTTGGCGAGCCAAGTGCGATGGACTGCTGGGTTTGCTGGGGATGCGAAGAGTGTTGTTGATGACCAGGCTGGCTACCAGGAGGGATAGACAGTGGAGGAGGCACAGTGGCGTTGGGCGAGTGAGGAGACGTNAGGACCGCGGGGGTTGCTGGCGCTGCCTGGTGGAGGACCTGTAGTGGATGAGGCACGACGGCGTCGCTTGTCACCAGAACTTGCGCGTCCTCCATGTGCAGCGGTGTCGTCGTCGTGATCGTCGTCCTCATCCTTAGAGGGGTTTCCCGACTGGTTGCTTCCAATAGAAAGACCGCCGGGGAGGTTGTTGGTGGCCTGCGTGACCATGGGGCCCGATGCACGGCCTATGGGAGGGCCGACGGGCATGCTCGAGGGGAGCGTGCCATGGGGGGCGTTGAGGCAGGCCTGGATGAGGTTCTTGCCTTCAGGCTGGGTGACGAGGGGTTGGAGCTTGGCGGTGGTGAAGGTGTATACGAGACCGGTCTCCGAGACAACGAGGAGGAGGACCTGTGTGCCGGTGAGTGTTGACAGCTCGTAGGCCTGGAACCGAATCAGTCGAGGGAGTCGTGGCGAATAAAACGGGAAGATGAATTACCTTTTTCATGATGCCTGGAAATAGGCATGTGAGAAGGACGATGCACGAAAATGTGTTCGCGACTCACCAGCTTTCCTTTTGGAGAACGTTATATGACGTCTCGATTTATCTTGAATAAATTCGATTTTGATCTTCCTGCGTCCGGCCTTCTTGTCAGACTTGGGCTTGTCCTCTTCTTCGTCGTCGTCGCCAGACCCATCGACGGCGTCATGGTCGTTGATAAAGGCGTCGTCGCCCACGGCGCCTCCGGGGGSCGCATGGGCATCGGGTGGAGCTACGGGGCCTGGATGGATGTCCAGGGTCCTCTGCCTCTTGCGCATCGAGGGCGAGGTGGGCTGCTAGAGGGAGGAGACATGAGACCATGAGACGATGCCTGTGTCCGAGGGCCGGAAAGAGAACGATATCGCGGGAGTTGTAGAGGGAGGGGGACGCGATGGGCATCGCCGGCCGCGACGACGAGGGCAGTGGACAGGAGAAGATGCTTACGGGATACGAGGCTTGTGTGAAGGACGACGTTTTGGCAAAGTCTTGGGGGGAAGACTAGAAAGTTGGTGTTGGACGAAAAGAGACGAGCGAATTCGAGTTACGGAGTCTGACCGGAAAAGGAATTGTGAGGAGGGCAAAAAGGGAAGTCAGATCAGGACCTGTTTTTGAGCTCAGAGGTTTGTTGGTGGTCGTTTTGGCGGAAGAATTACAGAGCCAAACAACCCTCCATTTCCGGCTGTCACGCGTCACTCCTGTCACCCCTGTCACAGGCACGCACCGCCTTCCTGCCTTTGTCTCTCCTTTCCCTTGTTCCCCCCCGCCCATACGCGCCCCGTCGTCACGGTCCCCTGGCGTTGCTCGGGCCAGGAAGGCCCCCCCCTCCCTGTGCTCGAAATTTGGCCCTCGTTTGTTCGACCCAGTTTTGCGCGACGCGGACGGGCGCTCCACAGGGGTTCCCACGGAGAGGCAGCGTGACCGGAGGGTCCCTTTCCTCGGCACACACGCTGATGAGGCCAAAAGCGGTAGGTGACGATATAAATCGGGACCTGGCCCCCTCTATTCCCAGCTCCTCACGCTTCGCAGACAGATCCCGGGCCATGAGCCATCTGCCATTCATCTCCTCCGATGCACATTATCACCAGCTGCGCACTTGCCTCAATTATCATACACTCCGGCCCCTTCCCGCGTCCCTTCCCACGCTCCCCTTTCCATGGCAATTGCTCCAATCAGAAGGTCTCCATCACGTCGTTTTCCGGCCGTTCCTCCCCTTTCCCCGGCCTCTGCGCGTCCATTATTAGTCACACCTTGATCACCAGGCAACGCGCAACAGCTTTCCTTTTTCAGTTTCAATGGTCCCTCTTTTGTTCTGCCCCAGAATCACAACGGCACATCCGGGCAGACATCCTGCACGCTGTGAATCAACCCTTTCCCTCTCTGACCACAAACTCCCTCAGTTCGGGCCAGAAAGCTACGTCCTATTTGAATGCCGGCGCCCTCGCGATTAGGGAACGGTGTGCGCTTCCAGAGCGCCCAGCTCTATGACATCAAGAACCTTGCGTCCAAATTCGTTTGCTGATCGCTTTCTGTCCCCCGTTTGATCTCGTTTCCAGATTTTTACCCACACCTGCCAAAAATACGAAACACGGCGCCTCAATGACAAGCAAAGCAGTGGGGTAGACTGGTCACTTGGTCCTTCATCCATACCGTAACCTAGGCCTTTAGCGCTCTTTGGAGCGACATTCTCGGAAGCCACCTGTCACTCCCCTCTCCAGCTCATCTAAGCACCCCGAAGGTGCCCCCTCCGTGACGTTACATTTTCAAAGATAAGATAGACTCGCTTGCATAGCACTGATGCAAGCAATTTTGCACAAGCCATCTATCATTCCTCTGCGGTTACGTCCTACCCCATCATCTGGCCCCAGGTCATGAGCATCCGTGTAGCCGATGAATATAGACGGCCCGTCCGCCCATTCAATTGCGCTTTCATTTGATTCCGTCCAAGGCGCATGGCCGAATGCAGCGCCCAGGTCAACAGTGGACGGCCTCGCTACCCGATACAGACGCTGAAATCGCGTCTGCTTTGCTCATCCTCATTCCGCTGACAGCTAACTCGCTTGGTCTGGCAATTGAGTCGGATGGAATGCAAAATCTCATGTCAGATCTTCCACGCACTCCGGATGTCCGAGACGGGCGTGGGGCTTGGTGGAAATTTAAAGCGATCTTCAAGTTCCTTGACAGAAACCGACAGGCCAGATATCCTTGCGCCGTGCCTGTCATCGTGGTACGCTGCATAGGCGGCTAAAAGGAGCCGATCCGCGTTGCTCACCAACGCGAAGAAGCCATCCTACCCTTGATTGTCTATGCTTTCGGTGAGTGTATAGACAGCCTAACAGTCATCCTGATCTCTAGGGTCAAATGATTGTGTGAGTCGGCTTGATATTTTGGCCGCAGTACTGACTAGTATCAGTGCTTACAGACTGACTCGAGTCAGGCGCTCACCCAAGTACAATCGAGGAGCCCGCTCGAACCCTGGTCCCTGACTTCCTCATACCCTGATAAGCAACTTTGTCGCCACCAGCGCCACAGTTCCCTCGTGATACATTCAGAGAATGTGAAGTTTGAACATATTCGGTGCGCGGCTAGATCAGCATCGAAGGTGGTGTTACCTTAGCCGATTATCGCACTAGGGAAAAAGTCTACCGTTTAGAAACAGCTCGTAATGAGGTTACTTCATCTATCATGTTGACATGCCCAGTGTAGTAGGAATCGATGCTCAATTAATCATCGCGGCCTTCGTCAGTGTATCACGGAGCCGCCTTCTGCCCCAAACATCGTATTCTATTCCCATCTTAATGAAGCAAATTGTCATCTGCTCTGAGTATTCGCGGCACCTTAGACACCGAGAAGATGGATTGATTGTATTCTTAGGTTACAGACACCCTTTGCTGTGCACATTGAGGAGGGATAGCGGTATGATGCTTATTTTGCTACCTCGCCCGCAGTATACCGAAAAGAATGGCATTATATGCGAGGCTTCTGTATTTGGTCAAGCACCTGCCACCGAACCAATTCAAACATTACGGCGGGACCTGAGACGACCCACACAAACTCCGGTCGGGAATGATCATCACCTTGAATTGTGAATGGTATGTCGTATGTGTGACATCCTGAAGTAGGGCCGGGGTGACAGACGCCGTTTCGATGTCAGCGAGAGATCGATGATTGTATGGACACTAGACATGAACCCAAAATTCCAATTGGTTGATACTATGCACACTGGACGCGGTATTCGGCAGGGCGTACGTTGTTGCGATGTGCGCCACGATTGACTGTTGGCGGTTCCCCTCGGAATCCTCATGGAACCGCCGGTGGTGGGTCCAGTGTCTCCTGAACCTTAATGATAACGAGGCGCTAAGATTGCACGCCGCAAGGACTTCATATTCTACAGCTTCTGGGTTCAGGAGATGGAGCAGGAAGGATCAAAGAAGTAGATCTGCTCTTGAAGAGACAATTCCATTCTCGTCGAACAATGGTTTTCCGCAGTGTCACCTGAAACGGGCGATGCGCATCCAGTGCGAGTCACTTTTACCTTTCAGAAGCGGCTTGATTGGGGTATGTCGAACGGCGGGAAGGTTAATTGAAGTAAAGTTTATAATTGTATTATACACGCGGGTAGATAAGATATGTGTATTTCGAAAAAAAGAGGGAACCGCCTCGCCGCATTGAAGGCGCCCGCGTGCACCCACATCGACCTCGAACACTCCCGGAGTTCGATTTCGAACGCTCCAAGAACGCGAGGAAATAAGCTCTCCTACCGAGTCTAAACAACATTAACATGCCCCTCTGGGTAACTCGAATACCAAAAATCTACATTGAAACCACGCATTCTCAAATTGCGCGGAGTGTCCCAGAGTAGCAGAATAGCCTTTTTCTAGCGGTTGCAGCGGCCATCGTGGCAATCCCAATCCTCGAGCTCGTCATTAAATCGACATATGCGAACTTTGCCACCGCCTCCTCAAATCCAAAAGGCAAAGCATCTGGGTTGAGGCGAGTCCACATGCACCCATGACCACAAGCACACCGAAAAGCTTATTCCCGAAAGGGAACCACAGGCCAGTATTGCTAAAAAGTCAAAAAGGGGGGCGACGGGGGGTCGCAGCTAGATCTGAATCGTTATCAGGAAAGAAGGGTACTCATAAAGGCGCTCACTACGAGATCCCTATCAGAAATCACAGTAGTTGATTGCGCAAGCCTTACGAATGGATACGGTATGAGCAACGAGGCACATGAGCACAGGCGGGTGACGTTACCGTGAAGAACCCCCTTGGGGTATGGCATCTGTCTTCTTCATCACATTAGACGGACTCCATGTCCGGGCCTCTAAAGAGCTGCGCATGCGAAATGACCATCGAATATCCAAACCGCGCATTAAAAAAAAAGTAATCGATACTGTAAGATACAAATAGACAAGGATACGCGAAATAAAAAGTGGAGTAAACATCATCTCGGTCATGGTAGTCGGGAAGAACGAGATCGGAAGGCCGTACACACCACCTCCAAAAAAGCCATTCGCACCTGTGTCCTGAGCGCAAAGCAAAAGAGGTAAACACTGTCAATGACAGTAAGGAGAACCAGAAGATGCGATCTCGATCGCCAGGAGGCAAAACGTGCGCAAGCCCTCTCAGCCCCGTTCCCAGGCGACAGATATGAATGGTGGCGCGAGATATGCGCTCTTCACTTGCCCTTCCCAACCTCATCCCCACTGCTACATCTTGTCATTCGAATAGTCCTCTCTTCCACACAGATTGTCCCTCTCGGATCTTTTCGTTCCTTGCGGCCACAGAGCGGCCAGCGTCAACTAAGATCCCGATCCTGGAGCCGACGAGCAGATTACCAATTGTTGCAGATGGGTCCTCTGAAATGTTCATACATCCGTAGCCAGACGTCTATCTTCCAGAAAACCAGGCCGGTACTTCACGCCATCGTCTTCAAGTTGCGGGTGGTGGTTCCGGTAAAGACGAACGTTGAGAAGCTAAACTTTGAGCAACCAGCTCTTCGAGGCTTGCATTAGGCTTGTTGGATCGTTCCTGTTGCAGAGCGGCAAGGATCAAGTCGAAAGAAAGTCCGTCACAAACACTGCAGAGGTACTTCGCAGTGTCTTGATCTGATGATGGACGAGGATACCGAAAAAACATAAACGATAAGCGAAACGACCACGAAGCAAAGATGAGTGCATCCCACGGAAAGTGAAAATGTCTTCAACGCACCATTCGGTTCAATGGATGAGAGTCCGTCGAGTCGACTTAAATGGACATCTTCGCAGTTCGCGTCGCGGCATACTCCACCGCCCGGAACCTCGTATTGGCATAAAAATTTGCTGGGGTCAATCGACTTAATTAGTGTTGCTTCTCGCAGGGGTTTCAAGTCTGGCAGGGGAAGTGAGGGTGGCGAGCTGTCTTTGAGTGAGGACGGCACCCCAGCTAGGTAGGTTGGTAAGCTCAAGCGCAACAAGGGATAAGACGCAAAAAATGAATCGTGAGGCATGGAAATCTCATGCCGCGGCGTAGACATTTCTTGAGCGTTAGGCACAGTGGAAACTTGCGGTACCTGCAGGGACGTCAGCGATTGTTCGGGTGCAAGAGGGGCCTTAAAACCAGGCAGCGGAAGAAGAGAGAAGAATGAGGGAGAAAACGTACCTGTGCCGACGAAGACATTGCAATGTCAACGTCGACTGATCCGCTCGACGGAGATAGTTCCTGATCATGCTCAACTGAGGTCATTGGTTCCTGAAGTGCCAATGCCACGTTGGGAGATAGAGAGGAGCGAAAATAATTTGTCAATGAGCAAAGGAAAATGGAAAAGGGGAAGATAATTCTTGCCGCTTTTGTATCCTGCTCTTCCATCGTTTGGTCTGAGTAACAAGATCGATCAGAAGGTGTTTAAACGGGTCTCGATGGATAAATTGAGACCTTGCAATAGTTGTACCGATGCCTTGCCAACATCGTCTGCATTTGAAATGAGTATGTACCAGGAGGTACCCAATGGGTAGTGCCAACTTACCGACATCTGCTAGAGCGGGTCCAGAATTGGCTACGGTAGCGTCTTCGTGAGGGTCCACTGCGTGAACATGGGAAGTGACTCACAAGGGGGCGCCACCGGTGAAGTAGAGTTCGAGGCTGGAGCAACGGCAGGCCTGGAGACGGGTGCAAGGCTTTCTCGAGCCGAGGGTGCTAATTCATTTACATTCACCGCACCAGCTTTAGCCGCCTGAGATCCGACGCTTCAGTCGCTTTCTGATTCCAACCAGAAACCACCTACAGCGAGCTTCTTTAGATTCTGCCGTCGCGTTCGTTCGGCGATCAACTGCTTCATTCGTTCGATCTCCCTTTCGGTTTCCTCGAGGGTAGAAGGCGTAGTCGTTCCGGTGGAGGAAGCAGACTTTGCCACGGGTTTAAATCTGTTGGGGGTAGAAACACCGTTTGATGGGAGTGCGAAGACGACTTTGCTGGTCGTCGGACGAGTGGCAGTTTCGTCGTCTTCGTCTGTTTCGCTGTCGCTCAGGTCGATAACACACCTCATGGGGACATTCACGAAACTAGTTGTTCCGGTTTTCCTCCGTGTATGATGGTGATGGGGATGTGGAGTGACGTCGTAACTGTTGCTGCGTCCCAGGGGTCGGGAACTTCCATCCCAATCTACAAAGTCGGACGCTACTGGGCGTTTCGTACCTCGACGGTTAGGATTTTGGTGGGTCGGCGTGCTGTCACCGGAACTGCTGTCGGGAGACAATCGCATTGCGTTATCGAATGTAACTGTCACTGATTCAGTGGACAGTGGAGGAGCTTCAAGGGGAGGAGTGGAGTTCGACTTTTCCTCGAAGAGAGTTGGAGACGGGGGGGAGACGCTGGGCGCTGGACGCTCACTCGATGACTCGACCAATGGTGATGCAGGGGTATGGGGAGATGAAGGAACGACCTCAACCGCTGGCATGATGCTGTTGAGGAAATCGTCCACAGTTTCTGACGGAACATTGGCGACAACGGGATTGGTATTTGCTTTCTTGGCCTTGCGAGAAGCCTGCACCGCCTTTCTCGCGATGAGCTCCTGACGGCGCAGCATTTCAATATCATGAAGGTCACCCTGAGCAGGAACGGCAGCGACTTGATCCTTGTGCGATGGCTTTCCAGTATCAGGGGCATCAGAAGGAAACGGTGAAGGCTCCTTCAGACTTGCTGGCGAAGATGGATCAGGCTCGATGAAGCTGAAGCTCTTGACGGTCTCGGGATTGTAGGGAAGGAGCCCTTTCGTATCAAGGTTTTCAGGAAGTTGAAGGTTGAGTTCGGTGAATGCATAATAAATAAGCTCTCTTGTCACTCCAGCTTCGATGAAGTACTCGGGTTTAACTCCCCAACCTAGAAGCTCCAGGAATAAATCTTTGGCGGTGTCATATTTTGATTGGTCCACTAAAGAAGGGGTTAGAGGAGTGAGATAACACCTCGAGAGTGGGGAGACAGTTTGACGCACTTGGTACGTTGGGTCGTACCTGACCCGCGTGAATAGATCTTGAAGATGTAGAAGCGGTAGGCGGAGACGAGATGCGTTCTGATAGTGGCTTCAAGGATTCAGGCATTGATGGCAAAACTTTGGGCGGGTCTGTAATTCGATCCAGAAGAGAAAGACCTCCAGGAGCTGGCAGTGGGTTTTCTGGAGCCGCAGGGGGCTCCTGGGGCGGTAGTTCTGTTTCCGCTTTTGCTGAAAGTCGTTTTGAGGACCCCTCTTCGTCACTGATTTCTCCTTCTTCGCGCATGTGGCCGTCTTGGATCACAGGGGAATCAACGTCCATCCAAGACCCTGCTGCTGAAGCGGACTCGTCCTCTCCATAATCCAGTTGCATGCCATCGAGCGACGGCACAGGAGGCAATCGTCTTGACAAGCCAGGTACAACAGGCTGCACGGCCGCAGGTTTTCTCCTCTTCGACTTCAGGGTAGACAAGGCAAGAGCTCTGAGGGACGATGCAGACACTGCTGAGGTTTCGGTGGCGGCGGTCATGGCCATCGTTGCTGGGTGCTGGCGCAAGAGGCTGGCTGACGCAGACGCTGTAGGAAGGGAGACAAAAGGGTATGCCCAAGTCGGGCTCCACTTAGTCAAAACATGCGTGGGAACTATGCCAAACCATGTCCTCGCGCACGGACCTCTAGATCTTCTTACAGACGCCCCTCACAGACGCCCATGCCGAGCGCTTACTGGCGTCGAACCCCGTCATATTCTCTTCTCGAACATAATGCTGCCAGTGGGAATCAGAGGGTTGTGCTTTCCCCTGGCAATTCAAGCCTGAGAGCTCGACGCGGAACGGGCGGATGATGACACCATTTCTTCGCTGTCAGCCAGGCTTCCCAGTGAGACGACGTCTTCTTTTGACTTCTTTTCAAGAGTGCCTATTCTAGTCTGCGCCTTTCCCTGCTTGAGGGACGTCGCCCTGCAGGCACCTATTAATGCTGTGGGTAGAGTACCGCCAAAGATGGGTGTCCCAAGCGAATCAGGTCACACTAGGCATGTCATAGTTCCCGGCTGGGAATAACGCGTCTCGTCGGCACAGTAAATCCAAGCACTCTAGTGGTGGAACAGCGGCAAAAAACACATTCAGTGCTCTGGAAATGTTAGAGCCCAACTTCCCGAGCACAGACGTTCTTCCGAAGAACGGGCCCACTCGTGTGGACCAGACCCTAGCCAAGGTCAAGCGACAAGGTTAAAAGGACGTTCTAGAGGGACCTGCCCCGCACCCACCCTTACTATCTCAATCACCCAATGCCTGTAGCTCTGATTAGGGAAGCCTTTCCTCCTAAACCCACATTTTCTGTGGACGATATTCCCGACCTATCGGGGAAAGTTATTATTGTCACTGGCGCTAACACAGGTACGGTTCTGCTCTCACTCGGCGCCAACGGCTTATATCCAATCCGCATTTCTAGGTGTCGGTAAAGAGACTGCAAAGGTACGTCTACATTCCAACGTCCAAACTTAGCGCCCCAGCAAAATTTCATCCATCAGGCTCTTTTGAATCATAACGCCAAAGTCTATATTGCCTCCCGCAGTCAAGAGAAGGCTGAAAGTGCGATTCAAGATCTTAAGAATGAGACTGGGAAGGAGGCGATATTCCTCAAGCTCGACTTGGCAAGCCTCAAGGCTGTGAAAGCTGCTGCCGAGGAATTCCTGAAGTCTGTTGTTCCTCGTCGTCATCTCCCCGATCCTTTTCTGAAATATTGGCGTCGGCATGCAGTAAGGAGAGGGAGCTACATGTACTCTTCAATAACGCGTGAGTCCACTTCCTACTGGCCCTCATTTGAGATGAAGCTTGATTTTTGTTCGTCCTCCACAGAGGTCTTATGATGCCCCCAGTCGCGGATTTGACGGTCGACGGATATGATCTCCAATTTGGCACCAACACTCTCGGTGGGTCGCTCATTAGCCTACGGAGCATTATAAATGCCAGAGCCGACATACATCTGACGTACCAGGGCATTTCTACTTCACCAAGCTCCTCCTTCCGGCGCTGTTGGAGGGCGTCAAATCTAGCCCAGACGGCACCGCCCGAGTGGTCAACACTTCGTCCTCTTCATCCTTGATGGGCAAAATCGATTTCAATACCTTGAAGGACAGTCCTGAACGACGCAGGTGTACACCCAGGCAGCTCTATTCACAAAGCAAGCTGGTGAGTCCGGGATCTTCACATCCTGCGAGCATACCGCGTTCTGAGATACCTGTATATTTAGGGTAATGCTATATTCGCGAAGGAGTTGGCTCGTAGGTACGGAGATCAAGGGATAGTCTCCACAGGGCTAAACCCAGGCAACTTGGCTTCGGACCTCGGGAGACATCTCGGGCGAATTGAATACAAAGTTATCGTTCGTCTTGCCTTTCATCATTTGCTAGATTTTCTCTAAAGATGTTTCCAGTCCATGATGCTGTATCCAGTGCCGATGGGTGCGTTAACCCAGCTTTGGGCCGGAACCACTCAAGCAGGCGCCACATTGAATGGCAAAGTATGTGATATCCTATTTTCCGTCCGAAAGATATCTCAATGACGAACTCATATGTGCTAGTACTTGATACCTTGGGCGCGTATTGGCACAGGAAATCCGGTTATTAACGACGAGAAACTCGGTGCAGACCTTTGGAAGTGGTTTGAAGACCAAGTTGCGAATGTCTGATCTCTTTAACTCCCCTTCACTGCTTCGTATTCTCAATCGCCTGTTCAACTTCCATTGTTCACCAACCTGTAGAGTTTGCTTTTGTATACATCAATCCATTTGTGGACGTTGGGTTACTAACCCAACCTCGCCACCAACCTCGGGCAAGTCCCCCACCATCTTCTGCGGCTGCGGTGCGTATGGGACAGTTCTTACGGCCAAGCCCCATACTTGTTCGAAGGTTACGTGAACCATATCAGAAGCGACTTGTTGGGAAGGGATGAGGTGCTCAAGTCGGTCAAAATGACACAACCCCGACCCCGACACAACGTTTATCTTTACCCTGGTTGTGCTGCCTCACTTACACAGAGCCGTTTCAAACAATGCCTATGCCTATTCCAGCCTGCGTCTCTCCGTACTGGCTTTGCTCGAGGCACGTCACTCTGCACGATGCTGCGGGCATAGCATGGCGCCGGGATGGGCTGACCAACCGAATGATCGGCTACGCGATGATTTTCTCGGCTGCCATAACGTGTCTCGCCGGCATAGTGTAGGCACAGTAATCCTGGCACCTCGGTAGAGCGGAATTTAGGGCCTCCCGCCTAAATTCTGTCGAAAAGACAGTTTCACGCACAGCTAGAGTTCTGGAAATGTAAGAGTGCAGCTTGCCGAACGCGTACGTTCTTCTGAAGCTGAAGAAGCCGGCTTGCATGAGACTCAAGGTCAAGCGACAGGTTTAAAAAGGGCTTTCTGAAAAGTCTGGTCTTCACACCCCATTCTTGCTATCTCATTCACCTCATTCTCATGGTGCTTCTTACTCTGATCAGGGAAGGCTTTCCCCCCAAACCCACATTTTCTGTGGACGATATTCCCGACCTTTCAGGGAAAGTTATCGTCGTCACCGGCGCTAATACAGGTGTGCCCCTACCCTTATTCGACGCCAAAGACTCATACCTAATCCTCATTTTTAGGTGTCGGGAAAGAGACTGCAAAGGTACGTCTACATTCCAATGTGCAAACTCCATACCTCGATTAAATTCGACTCCCCGACAGGCTCTTTTGAATCATAACGCCAAAGTCTATATTGCTGCCCGCAGTCAAGAGAAGACTGAAAAGGCAATCCAAGACCTCAAGAATGAGACTGGAAAGGAGGCAATCTTCCTCAAACTCGACCTGGCAAGCCTCAAGGCGATCAAAGCTGCTGCAGAGGAATTTCTGAGGTTCGTTCTTCGTCACCTTTCTACCCCCACACCTTTTCTGACCCTACAATGGCCGCTGCGTGCAGAAAGGAGACGGAATTACATGCCCTCTTCAATAATGCGTAAGTCAGCTTCCTATTAGCTCTCATCCGATATCAAATAATAAATCTTGTGTCGTCTGCAGTGGGGTCATGGTACCTCCCATGGATGATTTGACGGCCGACGGGTACGACCTTCAGTTTGGGACCAATACCCTCGGTAAGCCGCCCTATAGATCATTATTATAAAGGGTCATAACTAAAACATAGTCGATGTTCCAGGCCATTTCTATTTTACCAAGCTCCTCCTCCCCGCACTGTTGAAGGGTGCGAAGTCCAGCCCAGATGGTACCGCCCGAGTGGTGAACACTTCGTCCTCCGCATCCCTGATCGCAAGAAAGATCAATTTCGATACCTTGAAGGATAGTCGTGCACGCCGGAAGTCTGGACCCAACCAGCTTTATGCCCAGAGCAAGCTGGTGAGTTTACGTTCTTAGCATTATGCGAACTTACCGCGTTCTCATGCACCTGTGCATCCAGGGTAATGCTATTTTCGCGAAGGAGTTGGCTCGCAGGTATGGAGACCAGGGGATAGTCTCCACAGGCCTAAATCCAGGCAACTTGACCTCGGACCTCCAAAGACATCTTGGGCGAATTCAAACCATGCTTGTCGTTCGTCTTTCTATCCATCGTTTGTCAAACTTGCTCTCAAGGTTTTCTAGGGCTTGCTGCTTCATCCGACACCAATGGGTGCGTTGACCCAACTTTGGGCCGGGACCACTCAAGAAGGCGCGACATTGAACGGCAAAGTATGTGTTATTCTACTTTCCGTCCAAAGGATATCTCGATAATAAACTGACGTCCACTAGTATTTGATACCTTGGGCGCGTATTGGCACAGGAAATCCAGTAATCCAGGACGAGAAAGCTGGCGCAGACCTTTGGAAGTGGTTTGAAGACCAGGTCGCGAACATCTGAACTCCTCGACTCTCCTTCGCATCTTTAGTCACCTCTTCAGTTTCAGTTTCAGCTTTCCCTCGTATGTTGCGATTGCCTCCGTCGGAGCAGCCAGCGTCCAAGATACCATCCTGATCCGAAAGATATCTCAATGACGAACTCATATGTACTAGTACTTGATACCTTGGGCGCGTATTGGCACAGGAAACCCAGTTATTAGCGATGAGAAACTCGGCGCAGACCTTTGCAAGTGGTTTGAGGATCAAGCTTCAAGTTGCGAATGTCTGATCTCTTTGACTCTCCTTCACTGCTTTGTATTTTCAGTCGCCTATTTAATATATTTAATCTCCATCCTGATTGTTCACCAACCTTGTGGAGTATGCTTTTGTATACATCAATTCATTTGTGGAAGTTGAATTACCGTAGCAACCCAACCTCGCCGCCAACTTCCTGCAAGTCCCCCACCATCTTCTGCGACTGCGGTGCGTATGGGACAGTTTTTACTGCCAAGCCCATACTTGTTCGAAGGTTACGTGAACCATATCAGAAACGACTTGTTGGGAAGGGATGAGATGCTCATCACGGTCAAGATGACACACAACCCCGACCCCCGACACAACGTTCATCTTTACCCTGGTTGTGCTGCACCACTTACACAGAGCTATTTCAAACAATGCCTATTCCAGCCTGCATCTCTCCGTACTGGCTTTACTCGAAGCACGTCACTCTACACGATGCTGCGGGCATAGCATGGCGCCGGGATGGGCTGACCAACCGAATGATCAGCCATGAATTGATTTATGGCTGCCATAACGTGTCTCGCCGGCATGGTCTAGGCACAGTAATCCTGGCACTTCGGTAGAGTGGAAGACAGTTTCACACACAATCAGAGTTCTGGAAATGTAAGAGTGCAACTTGCCGAACGCGTACGTTCTTCTGAAGTTGAAGAAGCCGGCTCGCGTGAACTAGACTCAAGCCAAGGTCAAGCGACAGGTTTATAAAGGGCGTTCCGAAGAGTCTGGTCTTCACACCCCACCCTTGCTATCTCATTCACCTCATTCTTATGCTGCTTCTTACTCTGATCAATGAGAGCTTTCCCCCTAAATCCACATTCTCTGTGGACAATATTCCCGACCTATCGGGGAAAGTTATCATCGTTACCGGCGCTAATACAGGTGCACTTCTCCCCTTATTCGGCGCCAATGACTTTTACCCAATTCTCGTTTTATAGGTGTCGGGAAAGAGACTGCAAAGGTATGCACACATTACAATGCAAACTCCACGCCTCGATTGAGTTCGACCCCCGACAGGCTCTTTTGAATCACAACGCCAAAGTCTATATCGCCGCCCGCAGTCAAGAGAAGACTGAAAAGGCGATCCAAGACCTCAAGAATGAGACTGGAAAGGAGGCAATCTTCCTCAAACTCGACTTGGCAAGCCTCAAAGCTATCAAAGTTGCTGCAGAGGAATTTCTGAGGTTCGTTCTCCGTCACCTTTCTACCCCCGCACCTTCTCTGACCTGCAATGGCCGCTTCGTGCAGCAAGGAGACGGAATTGCACGTCCTCTTCAATAATGCGTAAGTCGGCATCCTATTGACTCTCATCCCACATCAAATAATAATTCTCATGTGTCCTCTGCAGAGGTGTTATGGCGCCCCCCNATAGATGATTTGACGGCCGACGGATACGACCTTCAGTTTGGAACCAATACTCTCGGTAAGCCGCCCTATAAATCGATATAAAGGGCCATGGCTAAAACTTGGTCGATGTAACAGGCCATTTCTACTTCACCAAGCTCCTCCTCCCCGCGCTGTTGAAGGGTGCGAAGTCCAGCCCAGATGGTACCGCCCGAGTGGTGAACACTTCGTCCTCCGCATCCCTATTTACTAGCAAGATCAATTTTGATACCTTGAAGGATAGTCCTGCACGCCGGAAGTCTGGAACCAACCAGCTTTATATGCAGAGCAAGCTGGTGAGTTTGGGTTCTCAACATCGAACAAACATACCGTGTTCTGATACACCTGTGCATTCAGGGTAATGCTATTTTCGCGAAGGAGTTGGCTCGCAGGTATGGAGACCAAGGAATAGTCTCAACAGGCCTGAACCCAGGCAATTTATCTTCGGACCTCCAAAGACATCTTGGGCGAATTGAAACCAAGCTCGTCGTTCGTCTTTCCTTCTATCGTTTGTCAAACTTGCTCTAAAGGTTTTTCTAGGGCCTGCTGCTTCATCCAACGCCAATGGGCGCGTTGACCCAACTTTGGGCCGGGACCACTCAAGAAGGCGCGACTATGAACGGCAAAGTATGTGTTATTCTACTCTCCGTCCAAAGGATATCTCAATAATAACCTAATGTGCACTAGTATTTAATACCTTGGGCACGTATTGGTACAGGAAACCCGGTGATTCAGGACGAGAAAGTTGGCGCAGACCTTTGGAAGTGGTTCGAAGACCAGGTCGCGGACATCTGAACTCCTCGACTCTCCTTCGCATCTTCAGTCACCTCTTCATTTTCAGTTTCAGCTTTCCCTCGTACGTTGCGATTGTCTCCGTCGGAGCAGCCAGCGTCCAAGATACCATCCTGCCAAGATCACGATAAATCCTCCGATGATACCTGCTCCTATCCATCCTGATTGTTCACTAGTTTGTACAGTATATTAGTGTAAATATTAATTCATCTGTAGACTTTGGGTTACTAGCAGCTGCCCAATCTCGTCACCAACTTCCTGCAAGTCTCCCCACCATCTTCCGCTTCGGCGGCTGCAACGCATCAAGCCCATAACTGTAATAAGGGATATACTATTGGACGGTTAAAATGTTAAACCATATCAGAATCGGACCGAGAAGAGATAGGTAACAGAAAGCGAGGAGAATGCCCATCCGTTAGCATCGATGTCGCCCTTATGCTTTCCTTCTTCAACATCAGGGACTCGGATGACTTTCTCATTTACATCCGAAGGAACCTCGTTGGTCTGACTCTCAGCGACTGTGGCCACTGGCCTTCGACCGGAATCCAATCAGCTTCCACGAGAGTCCGAAGAAACTCGCCGCAGACCTTTGGAAGTGGTTTGAAGACCAGATTGCGAACACCTGATCGCCTTCGACTCCCCCTCACTGCTTTGGATTTTCAGTCGCCTGTTCAATATCAATCTCCATCATGATTGTTCACCAACCTGTAGAGTATGCTCTTGTAAATATCAGTTCATTTACCATAGCAACCCAACCTCACCACCAACTTCCTGCAAGTCCACCATCTTCTGCGACTGCGGTGCATATGGCACAGTTTGTACCGGCAAGCCCATAATTGTACTACCGTTCGAAGGTTATGTCAACCACATCAGACACGACTTGTTGGAGGACGAAATGCGCATCGCGGTCAAGATGACACTCGACCCCGACCCCCGACACGACGTTCATCTTTCCCTGTTCGTGCTGCATCATTTACATGTTGTTTCAAACAATGCCTATTCCAACCTGCATCTTGCAGTAATTGGTCTACTCGAGACAACGTCACTCTGCAGAATGCTGCGGACATGTCATGATCTTCCCGGTTGCCCATAACGAGCCTCGCCGGCACAGTCGAGGCACAGTAAATTCTGGCATCTCGGTGGAGTAGAGAGCAGACTTCAGACACAGCCAGAGTTCAGGAAATGTAAGAGCGCAGCTTGCCGAACACATACGTTCTTCTCGAGTCGAATAAGCCGAGTTGCATGGACCCTGGACAAAAGTCAAGCGATAGGTTTAAAAGGAGCAGTCTGAAGAGTCTGGTCTTCACACCCAACTGCTCTTGCCAATTCATTCACCTCATGCCACCTCTCGCACTGATCAAGGAAGCCTTTCCCCCCNAAACCCACATTTTCTGTGGACGATATCCCCGACCTTTCGGGGAAAGTTATCATCGTCACCGGCGCTAATACAGGTGTGCCCCTACCCTTATCCGACGCCAACGACTTATACCTAATCCTCACTTTTAGGCGTCGGTAAAGAGACCGCAAAGGTATGCCCACATTCCAATGTGCAAACTCCACGCCTCGATTAAATTCGACTCCCCGACAGGCTCTTTTGAATCACAACGCCAAAGTCTACATTGCCACCCGCAGTCAAGAGAAGACTGAAAAGGCAATCGAAGACCTCAAGAATGAGACTGGAAAGGAGGCAATCTTCCTCAAGCTCGACTTGGCGAACCTCAAGTCTATCAAAGCTGCTGCAGAGGAATTTCTGAGGTTCGCTCCTCCTCATCCTTGTAATGCTCCCGCACCCTTTCTGACCTTGCAATGGCCGCTGTGTACAGCAAGGAGACGGAATTGCATGTCCTCTTCAATAATGCGTAAGTCAGCTTCAAATCAGCTCTCACCCGATATTAAATATAATTTTTGTGTGTCTTCTGCAGAGGTGTTATGGTGCCCCCCNATGGATGATTTGACGGCCGACGGATATGATCTTCAATTTGGGACCAATACTCTCGGTAAGCGACCCTATATATCATTATGAAAAAAGGCCATGACTGACACATAGTCGATGCATTAGGGCATTTCTACTTCACCAAGCTCCTCCTCCCCGCACTGTTGAAGGGTGCAAAGTCCAGCCCAGATGGTACCGCCCGGGTGGTGAACACTTCGTCCTCCGCGTCCCTAATGGCAAGCAAAATCAATTTCGATACCTTGAAGGATAGCCCTGCGCGCCGGAAGTCTGGACCCAACCAGCTTTATGCCCAGAGCAAGTTGGTGAGTTTGCGTTCTTAACATCATACATACATATCGCGTTCTAATACACCTGTCCATCCAGGGTAATGCTATTTTCGCGAAGGAGTTGGCTCGCAGGTACGGAGACCAGGGGATAGTCTCCACAGGCCTAAACCCAGGCAACTTGACCTCGGACCTCCAAAGACATCTTGGGCGAATTGAAACCAAAGTTGTCGTGAGTTTTTCCTTCTATCGTTTGTCAACCATTGCCCTAAAGACTTTTTAGGGCTTGCTGCTTCATCCGACACCAATGGGTGCGTTGACCCAACTTTGGGCGGGGACCACTCAAGAAGGCGCAACATTGAACGGCAAAGTACGTGTTATTTGACTTTCCGTCCAAAGGATATTTCAATAATAAACTAACGTGCACTAGTATTTGATACCTTGGGCGCGTATTGGTACAGGAAATCCGGTGATTCAGGACGAGAAAGTTGGCGCAGACCTTTGGAAGTGGTTTGAAGACCAGGTCGCGAACACCTGAACCCCATGATTCTCCTTCGCTACTTCGTATCTTCAGCCACCTCTTCAGTTCCAGTTTCAGCTTCCCTCGTACGTTGCGCTTGCCTCCGTCGAAGCAGCCAGCGTCCAAGATACCATCCTGCCACGATCACGATAAAGCCACCGACGATACCTATTCCTATCCATCCTGATTGTTCACCAGCCTGTAGAGTATGTCAGTAAATATTAATTTATTTGTAGATTTTGGGCTACTTACAGCTGCCCAACCTCGCCACCAACTTCCTGCAAGTCCCCCACCGTCTTCCGCTTCGGCGGCTGCGACGCATTTGGCGCAGTTTTCGCCGATCAAGCCCATGATTGTAATAAGGGATATACTGTTGGACGATTAAACCGTTAAACCATTTCGAAATAGAAACGCAGAAAAGAGATAGGTACCAGAAAGCGAGGAGAATGCTCATCACGGTCAAGACGATACTCAAACCGGACATGACGTTCATCTTGGCCCTACTTTGCGCTGCGACGCGTTCGTCATCTTGGGCTTCGACCACGTTGATAGCATCGATTTCGCCCTTTTGTTTTCCTTCTTCGACATCGGGGACGACCTTCTCATTTACATCCGAAGGAACCTCGTTGGCCTGGGGTTCGGCGACAGTGGCCTTCGGTCGGAATTCGATCAACTTCCACGATCGTTGAGGGAATCCGGTGTAGGAATACAACATGATAACCGAGTCCACTGAGTCCAGCAGGGTCATTGCTGCGGTGAACAGTAGCTTGAGATCTGTAAGTTCGCTGATTTGTTTCTCCGTATGTATATGAGAGAGACCTACAGGCAGGATTACAATGTGCGACGGAGGGATGGCACTTCCATCGGTTGAGTTCCGCTTCGCCACTGCAGATATTCCGAGTAGAGCAATCGAAGACGCGGTATCGAATCCTGTAAAAATACACCATATCCGCTTAGTATTGTGAACCGATTCCGAATGGTGAGAGAAATACCGAATCCAAAAAGGACACCAACGGGGTACATCTAAAACGAGCACATCCGAGTCAGACGCAGTTCCAAATGAAAACGAAGATTGACTTCACCGTACCTTCCATGGCCGGTTAACGAAGGTCACGACGGGACCAAGAATTCGCATCATTATTGTTCGATTCGCTTTTTCATCGTAGTCGTCCGGGTCTTGCTGACCGGGGGATAAAGCGTTGGCTTCAGCACGAGCCTTGTCCTGACTCCAGGTGATTAGCTGAAATACTGGAGGATTTAATACCAAATACCAACCCGTCTCCTGCGTTTTATGATCCTCCACAGTATTATCGTGTTCGCTACCCCAACGATAAAGAGGAAGGAGCCACTAACGGCAGCACCTAATTTACACACACACACACAGAGTTTGACATTTATGATAGAACGAGGAGAGGAGGTTACGCACCAACGATTCCTCCAACTTCACCGACCCCACTCATCCTGTCGTAGACATCGGTTGAAACTGCGATGGCGATCGTCTTCCAAGCACATCAACAGCTGTTCACGAAGCAGGGGAAAATGACACACCACCACAAGGACTATTGTACTATGCCCAAGGGAGAAAAACAGTCCGCAAGTGACAGGTAACTGGCCGAGATTAATTAGACCTCTGGTCGCATTGTCGATCGCACTGCTTTTCTGTCAGTCAATTGCTACGATAAACAAAGAGTGGTCAGCACGGGTCAAACGAGCAAGAGATATCCGTTTGCTTACCATGGTCTCCAATTAAGTCTCCCACCTGATGTGATCGGCATCCAAAGCTGCGGGCGATATCCCAATTAACGCTCACGCGAGCCGACGATTGTTTAGCTGAGCGTACCATGTCGCAATCCAAGGGTCTTTTGGTATAGATCAGCTAAGCAACCATGGCTGTGGAAAGGATAATATCATTTGCGAACCCAGGCAAGCAGCGCCAAGCTGAGAATAGATCGAGTTTCCGCCTTCCGTGCAAAAAGGATAGCAGCTACTGCCCAACAGATCCCGTTAGCCAAAAGCCTGGACAAGCGGGTGAGTCATTGGCAATCGAAAATCAGAAAAATGACTTACTCTGCTAGCAAAAGCAGGGCAGAGCGTCCCAGCAGCGTCAGACGTATTGGCATGTCAAAAAGAGAGGGATGGGTCTGTTCCCATTTTCTCTGGGAAGGTACTTCACTAGAACTTCAAGCAGAGATAAGATAAGAACAGCAGCCATGCGCATAATGACGCTTAGTCAGCGCAGTGGTGTGCCCGGGACGGCATTTCGGACGAGCAATGCTTGACCTCGTCACCTCCGTGATGTTCTGAGGTAATTGACCGGTGATGCTCTGCTTAAAAACGCTGACCAAGGGAGTGTTCATCCTCGGGTTCTGGACATAGCATCCCTACTGCTTCTTTCACCCATGCAACCATCTTCGATGTACCACGAGTATGTTTTCAGCTCATTGACGACGACGACGAGCACGCTAACGATGCCGATGATAACAGGCTCTTTCGGGGCGCTCACGACGCCTTCCGCGTCATAGTACCACACGAAAGGGATAGGATTCCTATAACAAGACATACATGGGGTATTCCCCTCGTGTGCTACATTCCTTTCGTCTTCCTGGCATTCCTCGCACGACGGCCAGACACATACCTTATCCGCCTCCTCTTACTACCCACCGTCATTTGCTCAATCCTCGTGGCAGCGTACAGATACACCTGGACGCAGGTAGAGCTCAATGTGTACAACTGGGGCCAATGTGAGCGAGCCAAGCAGTCTGCGTGTCACCGTGCTCCACTAACGCATTAACAGGTTTGTTTGCCGCGGTCGCCATCGCCAAGGCGTTGGAGTACACCTTCAATCCAGAAGGCATGCTCAAAGTAGGAGAGAGTCGTCCGGGCGTCTACAAGGGCAAGGCAAAAGGCATCTCAAACGGGTATGCCAACGGAAATGGCCACTCAAACGGCCATGCCAACGGAAACGGCCACGCAAACGGCTATGCAAACGGAAACGGGTATGCAAACGGTGGACCCGTCGAATCAGAGCCAGAAGGCCTCTCGACCTGGTGGTACGACGCATTCGAGCTCGCGCACACGATGCGTGGCTTGAAATGGAAATTCGGACAAGGCGTTCACATCCCACCCCACGATAGACCTCTGGAGCGAGGTCCATTCCTGAGGGCGACGGCTATTTCGTTCATCCAGAACTTCATACTGCTTGACGTCCTGGAATCCCTGGTTAAGCTCTTCCCAGGCGTTGGGACTCCCGTCGGGGGCTCAATCTTCTATCCTCAACTTTCCGTCCCTCTACGCTATCTCGTTTCGACACTGATCCATGTCGTGACGGGTGCAGCCCTTCTTTCAGGGTTCGGTATGGTATACGACCTCATCACCCTCTTCGCAGTGGGCGTCATGGACGGCTCACCCCGGTCCTGGCCTCCCGTAATGGACAACCCCTGGATCTCCGAGTCGATGCACGAATTCTGGGCCAAACGTTGGCACCAACTCTTACGACAAACATTCCTCGTATTTGGTGGTTACCCAGGACGTTGGCTCGGGGGTTCGATGGGAATGGTGTTCGGAACATTCCTTGCATCAGGTTTGTTCCATGAATGCGCGATGTATTCCATGAAGCGGGGATACGATCATAGCGCAACCATCTTCTTCGCTGCCCAGGGGCCCGTTCTCGTGTTGGAGAGACTGTGGCGACGGGCAACTGGTAGGCGCGTAGGTGGATGGCCCGGACGTCTTTGGGTGTATTTCATCATGTTTGTTGCTGCGCAGCCTATGGGTACGTCCCGATACTTCTCTCTTCCGATCGCTGTACTAATCCACGGCTTAGTGAACGCATGGCATCGCCGTGGTTTGGGTGGAGGCATGGTTATCCCACCGTTTTTGAGTCCATTTAGAATCTTCGTTTTACCCACTGTACAGCATTATCTAGATTCCCTGCGGTGACCCGCTTTATTTATTCACTGTATGACCACCTTGTAGAGTATCTTAGCATTGTTTGATAATACATGCAGTACATATCACACTCCAGGAGGTGCAAAGAGGAAGCGCACAGTCCCTTCATTCTTGCCAACGAGGTTTGCATCTTCGGCTTTGTACAGGGCGCTTGGGTCACTATTTCCGAGGGGTTGTCGTTTCCGCGGAGGTAGCTCAGTTTCCCGCATTGCTATTTTCAATCGAATGAGCTGCTCGGATTTCCAAGGAGACTGAACGATCTGGCTTGGGCGACTGTGCGTTGAATGCGGGTGCGGAGATGAAGGGGTGCTCGGAGAAGTTTTCGCAGATGGGTTTTCAGAAAATTGGATGAGGAGATCAATGACTGTGTGCGCGATATCTAGGGTCTTGTTTCAACTGCTGTTTGATGTAAACATATGACATGGCAAATACCTTCTAGATCTTCAGCTTGAGATTGGAATTGCTCCTCCCAATCTCCATGTCTGTTCAGCATCTTTGCTAGTTCGACTGGGCTTTGTTGACCTGCCGTTCCCTGTTCGGGTGGGAGTTCGAATGAAGACAAAAGGGCAGCGACGTATAGACTGCCAAGGGCAATGGTATGGGGCGGGTATTGTAAAGGTAATAGGGTTCGATGGCTGCGAAAGGTTTTGAGCGCGTGTTCTTTTGGTCCAAGACTCACAGGTTCTACGTACCAGTCTGAAGCTATCCTCCAGCCAAACTGAATCAACGCTTTACTAACTAGTTTCAGACGTCAGAGTAAATCATAACGCGTAGAGAACAAAGAGTACCTCTCAGCGCTCTACCCATCTTGATCACGTAGGGAAACGGGAGCTTTGCAGTAAAGTTGAAGCAGATCGTTTCTAGTATTAGACGTTCGATAGCCAAAAGACGCTGTCGATCACTTTCTACAAGCTGTGATTTGGTTGAATAGGTTGGGGATATCAAGGGCCAAGAAGAGATACTACTATACCTGGGGATCCAATGTGTCAATGTCTACTTCACCCCCGGGATGCTTGGATCGTGCAGCCAGCTCGGGATTCTTGATGCCATAGGATACAGCGAGTAGCTCTCGAGGCTTCTTCAACGTGTCATGCATCTTCGTTGACACAAATAGCGCTGCAAGACACACATCCTAGGTTGATAACGCGTTAACTTGGCGAAAGAACAAACAATATGACGGGGCACATACGGTATAGGCAAAGTCCTTCCGAGGGAAGAAGAGGTGGAATCTGTGGTATAGACTCTGTGCTGACGCTACTGTTCGACGTGGACTGGGCGCCCAATCAGATAAGAGTCTCGAGACCCTGGTATGAACCCACTCACAATCCTATTCTTGCCCCCATGGCTTCAAGGAAAGAGCAAGCATTCTGCCTTGTCTTTTCCTCCTGAGTTGCAGAAAGCTTCCCTCGCTGCTTCTCAGACAAGAGTTCGACCTCTGCAGGGGTGAAATATGGATGGTGAAACCGAGAGGTCGAAGCAGGCTGGTTACTAGCGGGAGATTGGCGGCCCGACTGCATGTTGCGTCTTTGCGGTTGACTGTCGGGCTCAAGACCAGGACCCTTTGGTCGGCAACCTTTTTTGATGGCCGATACACGGGCCGCCCGTGGGCGTCATGCCCGAAGCCTTGCAGCGTTGAGAGCCGTGAGTACGACCTATCTCGACTCCACGTTGAGCAATCCAGCCTTTCTGCTCCCATAAACGCGCCCAATCTGAATGCCAGATCCAGGGATGATAGCTCCTGCATCCGTCAGAGTTTCAAGAGCTGCAGTAAACCAACGCTTGAACTCACAACCGACGCGCCCGTTACGTAGCATAAGACGACATTGCTGATCGCGTTCGTCCACTATATAAACCGCTCCTTGTTACTGCTCTTCCAGGTATCAAATGTCGACTCTTCTTACAGCTTTGGCCATCCTGGTCGCCTCTTGGGTATCTGTTCACTGGTACTCTTTTCGGGCTACTAGATCTAAAGTGGGTCACAAGTCTCTGAAGAGTCGCTACCTCCACCAACCCGCACGCTAGCTAGATGCCATTCCGACAGTTGGCTCCGATGCCTACATCCTCTCGTACTTTTCCGCGTTGAAATACCTTATTGCTGGTAACAAAATGATCAAGGCTGGTTATGAAAAGGTGCGCGCGCCGTCCGATCCATACCGCGCTCATCATTCTGATCCTAGCGTGCCAAATAGTATAAAGGGAGTTTATTCAAGGTACCCACCTTCGAGACTTCCTCGGGATGGTTAGTCGTTGCCGCCGGACAGGATGTTGCCAATGAAATTAGGAAGGCCTCGGAGGATCACTTCGACGCGACACAGACAGTCATAGATGTAAGCCATACCAACGTTCACCCTTTGGCTGCCAGAGGTTCTCATTCTTTCCTCTTACCGAATTTAGCTGCTCCAAATGGCCCACACTTTCGGCGAGGATGTTTGCAAGGCCGAAGCGTATCATGTCGATGTTACCAGGAGGCAGTTAACCAAAAACATCGAGACCCTTTTCCCGGAGGTTTTCGACGAATTGAAAGCCGCCTTCAACGATCACTTGCCGCAGACAGAAGGTTCGATTCATCTGATGCTTGTGGTCCCTACAGATGACACTCACAGTAGACTTGCAGATTGGGTCAGCTACCCTACAATGGATACCTTCGTGCATATCATTTGCAGGATAAGTAACCGCTTCTTCTTCTCAGATCTGCCGCTGTGTAAGGCTTTGCTACCGTACTCGCTGCATCGGAGGACTGACATTTGCTCAGGTCGTAATGAAGAATTTTTGAAACTTCAGGAAGGCTTTACAACCCAGGTTTTCCTTGCGGCAACTGCTATCTCGCTGGTCCCTGAACCATTGCGACCGTACGATAAGCTGGCTTCTAACACCACCTTTTAACTGACGGTCATGCTCGTCTGCACAGGTTGTTTGGTCGCTTACTTTCGAGAGTACCTCGTGCCACCAGGATCCTCAAAGAAATGTTCGGAGCCATCATTCAAGAACGGATTCAGAAGGATGACGAACTGGGCAAGGACTGGGAAGGGAGGCCGGTAGGTTCTCGTCCCAAGTTTACCTCGATGCAGAGTTGTTGACACCGAATATTCGCAGAACGATCTGATTTCCTGGCTTTTAGAGTCTGTGCCAGAGAAGCAACGTAATATCGATGATTTAGTCACCAGGATTATGTTCATGGAGTTTGGTGCTCTACACACAACAACGATTGTAGGTCCTGTTTTGCAAACTTTTCCCTTTCACTCACATCTAACCTAACATCGAACGCAGACCATCTCGGATGCTCTCTTCAATCTTTCCGTCCACCGAGAGCATATCGGACCTCTCAGAGCAGAAGCAGAGGAAGCCATCGCCCAGTATGGCTGGTCTCGGGAAGCTTGCAACAAAATGGTCAAACTCGACAGTTTTATGAAAGAGTCTAGCCGACTAGCGGGGCTTAATTCGGGTGAGCCATTCCTCTGGGCTCCTGTAGTTTCCTTTCTCATGGCTAATGTCATGCGTTTAGTATATTTGATTCGCAAAGTTCAAAAAGACTTCACCTTCTCCAATGGTGTCACTGTCCCTGCAGGATATACAGTTGGCTGTGTCAGCCATGCAGCTCAGCATGATTCGGTACGTTATCGTGCATAACTGCTACTTTACATCTTCTCATTCGAGATCGGAACAGTCTCTTTACGACAATTCAGGCGAATTCGATGGCTTTAGGTTTTGCAAGGCCGAATCTGATGTTAACTCGACCAAGTCAATGACGAGCCCTGACCCTAAATTCTTCTTGTTTGGGTCAGGTCGCCACATGTGGTATGTCTGCGGTGTCGTGTATTGTATTGTCCCTTTCACTGTGCTCACAACTATTCACAGTCCTGGCCGTTACTTCGCAACTGCAGAAATCAAAGCCATGCTGGCTTATATACTCATAAACTACGACTTCAGACTTCCGGACGATAGCAAGACCATTCCGGAAGGGCAGTGGTTCAGCAGTCAACGGTCTGCCCACACTACTGCGAAAATTCAGCTCCGTAAACGGAGGACTTGATTGCGATGGTTTGAATGCCGGTGAACGTCACCTCCGTGTTATCAAACAGAATTTCCATCCAACTCCATCCGGTACCTCATTACTCGCCTTCTATCAAACCTAAAACTTCTTTCAATCGTTCCTTTACACCCTTCCCATCCCTGTCATCCAGATCCCACTCTAAAAACCTTTTGCATACGGCCTCAGCATCCCTTAGGTCCTGTTCCTCCTCTTTCGTCATCTCCTCGTCCAATAGTTGCACGATTTCGTGGTTCGACAGTAATTTGCTGCGATGATTCGCCAAGCCTTAGATCCTATTCGGTAGAAGGTGCCCGGCAGCTTACCTGACATGTTGCGCTCTCTCCACAACACGCGCTGGTACCCCAAACATGGCTGCGCACTGAGCTGCATGGGAGTCTAGTGACAGTCCTTTAGCCACCCTTGTGTGCATTTGTTAGTCTCGAGCTGAATTCAAGTCCCAGGTGCGCTCACCGATATAAATATGTGATCTTTTCCTTGAAAGGGCCCTGCAGCACCCCACCAGCCTCACTGGGCCTTTCGTACTCGCTTCCGTCGATAGTGGAAGGCGCAACTGCGGTAAACATCACCTGCATATGGCAAAATGTTATTGGCAAGCTGTCGGCATCGAATATATCTCTGCTAAAGACGTCATGAAAATGTGTGGCCACAAGGATCTTCGGGCATTGTGCTCCTCGGTGCAGGAGATGTTGTAAGACGCCACAAAATAGTCCAGCGCCATCTGTAAAATCGAAGTCGGGTCAGGAGAAAAGGAGGCCAATATTTCGCGTGAATACCTGTGGAAAGTGTGCCTTTCCCGAACTCGTCAAGGACTATTAGAGAACGCGAAGTGCAGTTCCTGAGAGCCAGGGAAACTTGATTGAGGTCAATCATGAAAGCCGATTGCGCCTGTACAGAAGCAGGTAATTATTTCGAGCGTTCAAGTTGTGGTGTACACACACCTTCGAAACCGACTCTCGTGTCGACACCCGGGTGAAAACTTCGTGGAGTCAGTGCATCTCCCAGATATCTTAGCGAGTGATATGCAAGGCGTTACCTTTATCAACTATCCCCAGAGTAGCCGATTCTGCTGGAACGAAGCTACCTTATAGTCAAGTTCCTGTCGAACCGCGTTGGGTTGTCCATCTCACCAGCCAATCTGGATCCAAGTCGTCAGGAAAAATGAGAACAAATGCCGTTCAAGTACCAACCTGGGCCATAATCTGAATCAAAGCAATCTGAGAAGCCGAGGTCACATCAGCCAAAAGAATCGACATAGCTGTGGTGTTCCGTTTACCTGCTTCATGTATACACTCTAGTCGAGTCGACATTAACAAAAAATCGAGACGCAGGTGTAGAACGTACCTTTCCACAAGCGTTAGCTCCAGTACATAACAGTACGCTGTTCCACTCGTCTTCCGACTCGTCAGGGTAGTCGGGGGAGGCACCGACGCCAGCGCCTCCAATGACGCGCGCATCGTTAGCAACAAAAGCATCGAGGATAAGCTCATGCAAAGGATGCCTTGCCACTTTGGTAAATAGAATTCGGAATTTGGTCACAACAATATCACACGTACCTTCCCCTCACGATATCAATCACATTCTCCTCAACCATATCCGGTCGGACGTAGTTATTCATCATCGACGCTTGGGCGAAAGACAAAAGACAATCCAGCTCAGCGCATACCTCGCACGCTTTCAGCATGGCTTCTGAACAGGTCAGTACATCCTCCAACAGGGTTTGAACTATTTCGAGTTCCCTATCCACAATCATCGAATGCAGATCTCCGACGTATTTATCCATATCTGGTTGCGCAAGAATGGGGGACTATGCGTCAAAGAAGAAACGAAAAATCAGCTTACCGTGCATTTCTTGGGACTTGAAGTATACATGATGGCTGTCAAGCCCGTTTATCAGATGGGACGCCATTCCGAGTGAGATAAAGAAGAGCTTCACTCTAAGAGAAACTGCCAAAAGTGAGCAGGGGTACGGTGGACAAAGGGCCACAAATCTCCTACCTGAACTGTCCAACCGTCAACTGCTTCGACGCCTTCTAGACTCTGCCATTCCTCACGCATCGGAACACAAATAAGATACCCTGCCGCGCATGCCCATAGTATGATTAGCGTTCATCTCGTTTCTGTTGGTCAGGGGTGCTCGTGAACTGACCAAGCTGAGGAAAGTATACAACGTTCAAGTTCGCCGCAATATCTGAATCTGATGGGACCGTTTGGGAAACTTGCTCAGCAACCATAGACTAGTCGAGGACGAATTTCTATGAACGAAATAACACGCGACTGAAAAGTGGTGCGAATTTACCAGGACTGAGTCGATGCCATGGTATGTATGCTTCCTGTTATCGAGCTCCTCGTCGACGTGAGGCCTCACGCAGATTCGATCCGCGTTGCTCGACTCTTCCCAATCTATCTAAATCAATATTCAGCCACATGCACTACAAGGATGGGCTCCTGATCACTTACGGTGTCGTTCACCTTGATCCCACTTTCTTTGAAAGTGGCCACGTCCAAAGCATCCCCGAGCTTTGGATGCGAATGCTATCAGGATCCTAACGAAACGGGAGATGAAACATCCCCGGCTTGCCTTGCTAACAATCAGTATGCTATGGGAACCATGCAGGTCGCCCAGCGCGTCACATAGCATCGTGGTGTGGAATGCAAACTAAGGGATAAATGAGGTCAATTGCAATTGAAGACAAGGTTGTTCACGACTTACCTTCACAAAGCCTTGCCAATCACTCAGCTTTGCGCGGCCTGACTCAAGAGCTTTGAGTATCTTTGGCATATTCTTGATCCCTTTCAAATGTCCGTGCATCATATTAGTAGTCGCAACGTTTTCCGCACGACTGAAGCAGGCTACGGCATCGTGCCTTGCGCTGATAGTATGCAAGGAGAGTGAAGGTCTTAAGAGCCATGTTCTTAGCAGAGAACGCCCCAGTGTAGTCGCCGTGTTGTTCAGGATCCCTGACAGAAGTTTTAAGCGAGATGAGTTGAAAAGGGAGAAGTTCGACATACCGAAGAGGGATAACCCCTCCTTAGTCTTGTCAGAATGCACCGATGCATGGGACTCCGGTTCAAATACTTGCAAGGAACTGTATAGGTTCGAACTTAGGAGCAAGTCCACGGGATCCTATCAAAAGAAGACCCACAGCAAAGCATCAGCGTTGATATGCATAACTTGGTCCCTGAGATCTCAGTTCAGCGAGGTGATGAGCACGCCTGGGGTTAAATCAACTTGCAGGGATAGAATATGAATATCCCTGACATCCAAGCCAGAAATTCCATCATCATCGTAGTCGCTGGCAGCGCGTTCACGAACGAGATGATCGAGCAAAGCACCAATGCTCGCCATCTACAGATATCCATCTCAGGGTTACTCTTTGCGCTTAACAAGAGAATGACTCACGCAGTAAGGAGACCCGTCAGCATTCGCAAAATTAGCTAACCTCGTAACCGCGTTCCATCTTTGGACATTAGGATCGCCGATTCCTCGAGCAGCTTGTCTCTTCTGCATAAATTCATAGGCGTTTCGTGAGCGAGTATCAGTATCATCGTCATCTAACATTGAGTTGGAAGCATCGTCCGTCATGTTCATGTCATCAAACTCGCAAGGCAGCTCGCTGAGACGCGTGAGGGAGAAGAGGCGCTCTCTCCCGCGTTTGGCATTGAATTCCTTGAAAGGGCGGATCTGGAACAGACCACCAGCACTGTCCACTGCAATCCTCGAACGGTCCTCGTGTGAGTGCGTGCGTAGATTTAGATGAAGGGATTGACGGCACACCGTGGTCTCGAACGACATCAATGAACTCGTCCTCTGACTTGGAGCTTGTCAGAACGAAGTCTGGACAGACCTGCTCTAGAACTGGACGAAATGGCGTAAGAGGGATCTCCCCTTGATGGAACAAAGGCGAGGTTTCTTACGCATACGGGTCAAGTCAAAATGCCCTGTTTCTTGAGTATCTTCCAGCACGTGTATTACCCCCTTCAGAGGATCATAGTAGGCAAAACCAACGCGTCCGCTGAATGCAGAGAGGGACGATCGCCAATACGCGTGGACGTCAGCGACACGTAAATAACCTCTCACAAAAGACATCTAGCACATACTGGGAACAGAATGCAGCAAGGCAAGTCTAAAAANCGTAAAAATGAGGCGCATATATGCATCGCTTGCAGGGATCTCACCTTCTCCAACCCAGCCGACTCATCCTCTTCCTCGTCTTCACTCTCACTGCTGCTGCTGGTACTGTCTGAATCGTCTGCAGTGCTACGTACGGTTGAGGTGCGACCCCGTGAAGAGCGACTCGGAGCGTTTTTGCTACTAGGCGCAGTGGTGGAAGGAGCCTTGGCTTTCCAGCGCACCTTCTTCCTATTGCGAGCCACCCCAGCAGAGTCTGACGCCCCATCATCGGTCAACGACTGAGTGCGAGCCTTGCTTCGCTGGCGTTTACCAGCGTTCTTTGGAGGCATTTGGGGAAGCGTAAGAGGAAAAGGAGAACGAGTGGGCGAGTAAGGAAGAATCTGTCACCTCACGTGGTGGGCGTCTCGCGGGAACGGGCAGCTTTCAAGGACGCGCCGGAACGGAGGAGGGCGTATAGTGTCTAAAAGGTAGCAATGCCATGCATATTTTGGAATAGGAAATTTACGGTACTGGATATTACAGCGCAGATTTACTTTGATACCCCAAGAATATCCTTCGCGTCATTCCCTGCCACTGGAATCGATAGCGTCAACAAAAAGGTTCACGGATGTCAACTACTATGCTCACCATTCAACAACAAGCTTTGGGAGTCCAACATGACCTTATTTCCACTGACAGACAAGGTGGCTGCGATTTCTCGAGCAGCCTCGAGTCTTCGGAGCTCCAAGAAACCTTTGTTCTTGCGAAGAGCCTCTCCGACAAGAAGCGCAGATTGCGCCTCTCCTTGGGCCTTAACGATGATGGACTGCTTCTCTTGCACTGCTTGGTCAACGAGGAACGCTGCACGAAGAGCAGTTTGTTGGGCAACCTAGTGAAGGTGATTAATGTAAAATTTAGAGCCGGGTTCGCAGTTCGGCATACCTGCTTGGCCTCAACAGCGTGGGTGAATTCAGGTGAGAAGGCAACATGGGTAATCGAGACGTCGTCCAGCGTCAGTCCGAAACGCGCCGCACGCCTAATGAGATTGTCTCGCACAAGCCGAGAGACCTATGAGGAACGTTAGGTAGCTCTCGACGCGGTTATGTTCACAAATACATACATTTTCTCGTTGTGTGATCAATTGGCTGGCGTTAAACTGGGCGACAACGCTCTTCAGAACTTCATTCACGATAGATGGCAGAACGCGCTCGTCATAGTCCTGTCCAAGTTCCCTGTAGATGGTGGGTAGCTCGTTGATCGCAGGTCGAGACAGCACACGGCAGGTAATGTTAACCATTTGTAGGTCTAGAGGGTCGTGTTTAGAGGAGAAAGGGAAAGTCAATCGAATTAGAGAAAACCTTTTGTCCCGGTCAAGCTGGCAACATTTCTCGGTTTGGCACGAATATCATAGATGATGGGGGTTTCAAGCCAGGGAATCTTTTGAAGTTTATGTTAACATTGGCCAGGAAGGTGGTTGGAAGACATACTGCGAAGTGTGTTCCTTCGTTATAGATTTCGTTCTTGACCCCATGAAGCCTTGAGAAGTAAATTAAGACAGATTTCAAAGGCCAATATTCTAAAGTTATAGATACCTGCTGTATTTGATAGCTCTGTGACCACCATCGACTAATATACGAGGTAGGCGTTCAGTCAGCACACGCTTCGGCTTTTGAATAAAGTGGACGGGCAAGTTGCAGTTTCACGCACCGTTGAACAAGCTAGCATTCACAAGCATGGCACCACCGGCCAACAAAGCCACCAGGCCCCCACCAGCGAAGGCTCCCCGCCCAGGACCTCCTCCTCGGCCTCCACCGCTGGACCTCAGCTGCACAACGAGCCTTCGGAAAGCTTCTTGGCCGTTATTCATCTAGACTCTCTTCTTGTATTCTTCGCAAGGTTCGATATCGAGACTTGAGATGGATGTTGAACGGGGTGCAAGAACTTGAAGAACAACTGTTACGTCGTCTCGTCAGCGAGGCCGGCTCGACGAGGCGCGGTCCTTCGGCGACAGTCACGTGTCTTTTGTGATCCCGCGCCGGACGTCTACCGGCGACTACTCAAACTGAAAATCTACCCCACTCCAACACTATTCACAGTCTTTATCCCCACTCTCTACTTCTAACAATACTAGGTCTCTGCCAATACCTACTCCCTGGTTTTAGTGTAGGTGAAACTATGATGAGCGCCCTCTTCACTGGCGACACCCAGAGCAGTGTGGTGAGTATATTTATCTTCCGATTGGCCCTTAATGAACGTACGACCTTCAGCTCGGGTGGATATCTATCGCTTGTTGGTAACGTCCACGTCCATATCTCTGTGTGTATACTCGCTCAAATATTCTACGACCTCAAATTTGCCATACTCGTATGAAGGATTGTTGTGTATTCTCCTCAAATCTACGAAAACTACCTCCTACAATCCGGTGAAGGTGTCAGCCTTCTCTTCGTCTATATATGGCTTCTAGGAGATATTTTCAACCTCGCCGGCGCAGTCCTAGCCAGGTTGATTCCGACCATTATCTTCCTCGCAGTTTATGTGAGCTGTGATCCTCGCTGCGACATGTGGAATGGTCTGCTGATAAATTTATGTTCCTGACCTGGCAGTACTCGGCATGCGACCTTATCCTTCTTGGGCAAATCTTCTACTATCGCTGGAAGAATGCAAAAAAACATGACGACAACCAAGTTCCGCGAACCGATGACGAACAGACGCCTTTAATTGCCGGCGCTGAAGCAAACGTACCGACACCCAATGATGTTGTAGAGCCTTTCCGGGTCCTCCTTGTTCGGTACGCGCTTGCAGTGCTGTTTGTCATCGCGGTCGGGGTCGGAGCTTGGTGGGTAAACGAAGGTCGGTTCAATACGCCGAACCTCCACGGATTTTCGGCAATCTTGGGGGACAAGGCGAAACCAAAGCATTACTATCTCGTTCAATTCTTCGGCTGGTCCAGCGCTGTGCTCTTCGTTCGTATTTCTGTCCTCTCCTGCCGAAAAATTTGTATTGACCGGTTCTCCAGCTCGGAGCGCGCATTCCTCAAATACGTCAGTGCTTGTATTCTTCTATCGGGTCAAAAGTCCAATAAGCTCACATTCCCTATTATGCTTCCATATGCCACGAATCACGGTGAAACCCTGAAATCCCGGTGCCGACGACGATAATTGCCTTGGCCAGTCAAAAACTTTCATACGCGGTGTGCCGGGCTCTCCCCCGCCTTGTTCTTTTTCTCAATTCTCGGAAACACGACATACGCCCTATCGATCATCGCCAAGAGCACTGATAAAGCATACCTGCTCACGAATGCTGGCTGGCTGGCTGGCAGTGGCCTAACAGTCTTTCTGGACATCCTTGTGAGTGAATGAAATTTTCTTCCTGCAAACTGACATCGAAGACGAACATATTCGGCAGGTCCTTTGTCAGTTTATGTACTATCGGAGTGTGGACAATAGTAGATAGCTATGTTGATAGGAATTCCACGATTAGATATATCCGAGCATGCATCGAGAGCGTCCCGAGAATGCGGAGCTGAAAAATGGAAAAGCAAAAGGCAAGAAGTGCCTCGTTGCGGACCTCGTGCCCAGGAAACCCATGTCTACTTGAACACGTTGCAGGTCATGGACGAGTTGGCATCAAGCTCGTTTCTGCATCCTTTCTGCCTGCAGCCTGTTTGCGAAGGGGAAAGTGAAAAATCAGTCCACGAATCGAATTTCATGATGTCCCATCGGGGCATGCCTTGCCTCGTGCCCCCTCGTGGACCTTGTTTTCTGGTGCAATGCAATGCGGATTTGGGCCGAATGACACATAAAGAAAAGGGTTTCCTACGATGGTCCTCGCTACTGATTATCCCTACTAGGACAACGAGAGGCTGACCCATGAACAGCGCCTCCCTCGCCAGCTACGACGACGAATCGTCCTACGATTTCGAGTCGGATACCTCTTCGCCATGGGTATTCTCTCCGACGGACTCGACGGCCACTGGGAGCACCGCGAGCCTAGACGAAGAAGACGAGGAGGACGAGGAGGAGGACGAGAGCTCCGAGGAAGACAGCGGCTTTGCGACGTCGCCGATGGCCACTCTGTCGCCCACGTCCCCCGACTTCCGCCCTACGGGCTTTAGTGGACCCACAGCCCCGCCAGCGTTTGGTTTCCCTCCCCCNTGTATCCCCTGAATGCCCCGCGGCGGGGAACGGTTCATTCCCCATGTCCTATTCGAGCTTCTCGAACTACCCGGCCACGGCCCCTCGTCTCCAGGTTCCCCAGCCGCCGAAGCTCA